>JAUCNQ010141781.1:0-16889 GCA_032352715.1 Bougainvillia muscus | reverse complement strand
GACTATAAAGTGAGTTGGCACGCTGGTAGGTAGTAAATTGATGAGTAAGAGTAAGTCATGTTGGTGTTGAAAAATCTATTGAGCAAGAGATATGCGCCCATGGCGATAATAAAATGCTTCGACTTGGCTGGGAAAATGGCAGAAACCAAATAGTGATTGAGTGATAACATCAGTTGACAACACGGAATAGGCAGGTTAATCATATCATAGATATATATCTATGATCATATAAAATGCCTACCATCGAAATTGGCTAATTGAAGTAAATAAGGATATCATAACACATCATTCACACATCTATGTACACGAAATGGAATATGTCCACAAGAAAGAAATCCACAGAGGGCATATTTGCCCCCCCCCCTGTGTATTCTGTCCCGTGGACATAGTTATCTGAATGATGTGTTAATGCTATTCTTATGTCATAACATTTTGCACAGCAGTACCTCATCATAAGTCCAACATTTTGACGTAGTTGTTTCAATTATGACGTCATCATAGCAAAAATCATGAAAAACGTCAAATCATGACGTCATCGTCGACACGATGACGTCATAAGTGAAATGACGACGTCAAAATGTCAGACTAATGATGTGGTACTACTGTGACAAGTTTTATTACATAAGAATAACATTAACACGTCATTCAGAAATCTATGTCCACGAGACGGAAAATGTCCGCGAGACGGAATGCACACGCCCTACCTAACTTCTGTTTTAGGTATGCTATGTGAATGAAACTTGGCACAGAGTTTATTCAGAGTTTATTTAGGCTAAAGACCTTCCCAATATAACGATAACGATTTTTTTCAAACACGAAAATGTAGTGAACATGGTCATTTTGCTTTTATAGCGTTTTGTAGCTCATCTCTCGATATAAGTATTTCATGGCTAAAATGATACTGGCATCAGAAATACATTGTTATATTGGCAAGATATACAATTTCTTGAAAGAAAAAAAATCAATGGAAATATTTTTACCCCCGTAATTAATCCGTTACCCCGGTTCCGGTTATCCGATTTCTCCAAACATTTCAGGAAATTCGTCAGATAGATTGAAGGTCAAAGTCACAAAGTGTCAAGACAATCAAACGTAACCCTGTGCCGTTCAAAAGTTTATCCCCCCCCCACACCCAAAAAATAGGGTTAACTAAGTTAGTCTTATTATTTCAAAAAAGCCCGGAAAAAAGTATATCGACCTTTTAGTAGCTGTCATGAAGAATACGAAAGAACATAACCCACGATTTTAGTACTTGTTTATGTTAATTGACCTGAAACACGTTCTAAAATCGATCCTTTAGGATTTTGAAGGCTTAAATTTAGGATATCAAGTAATTGTGCGTTTGATAGAATCTCAGTGTTTTGATTACGAAATTTGATTAAAGACAGGACATGAATTAAATTCAACCATGAGCAACACGTGGTTTCCACACTTCATAGAGTACTCTATGAAGTCGACAGTTTTTACAAGCAGATGATAGCGACAGAAAAATGATTATCCAAGATTTAGATTTAGTGCTGATTTGTTGACATTTCAACAACATAAGAGACTGTTGCCAAGACAAAGAACCGAGATAGTTCTACAGCAATTTAGAACATAGGAAAAGTAGACAGGTGAGGTGTCAAATATATGAAAAAGACTTATTCAACTCTTATGAATTCTGTTTTGGTCGTGTTGGAAAGAAAAGTTTCTAAAATTGATTGCTCTTTTTAGTTACTGTATGCTGACTCGTGGCAATAAGTACTTCCTAAGAAATACAGAGGTGTATGGAGTATCTTCACGGTTTGAGCGTTCTTGAATGCCATTATGGAGTTTTGAAGATTTGAATTCCTCGTCAAAACATGGGTCTATCTTGAAAATTTCAATTTACAGAATTAAAATTTAACAAATTTTTGACCGTAAAAATGTTAATACAGTTCAATCCCGATAAGTGGAACGCCGGATAAGTTTCGCTAAGTGTGGAACAAGTTTTATCGGTCCCTTTACGGTTTTCGTTTGTCCCTCGCACTCTTCAGATAAGTGGAGCATTTGCTAACTGGAATCAGTCCTTTCAGGATTCCACTTATCGGGATTCAACTGAAGGTGTAAAATTCATAACCTCTTTTCTAGTTAAGTCAACTTGGAACTTCCACGTTTGACTTATTTTTTTACGTGGAATCCAAATATGCGCATCAATTTCTGTCAAAACGAATTTTATTAATATTGCTCAAAATCCATAATGTCAGACAAGTATGCATATACAATACTTACGGGTAGATTTAGGACATGGCTTTTACCTGCTAGTCACAGAAGTAACTGTATAAGGTGGATCAATAACTGTATAAGGTGGATCAATAGCTCAAATATTCACCACTTATACCTAGAAATAGCAGTGGCGGATCTAGCCCTAGACAGAGCCATACGAGGAAGAGCTAAACGTTTTAATTCTTAATAGCCTTCTGTAGATAAAGCTATTAGAATTAATCACTTTGAGCATGCTTTGGATCTCGATTTCAGTGCTGTGACTAGGTAAAACCATATGTTCTGAGTCCGCCTCTGAACTTAGAAACGTTGAGAATTATGGGAAATCCAAAACGACGTTAATTTGAACATATTCAGGGTTTTTTCTTATGCGGGTATTGCAAAAATATCCTTAGCAACGGACAGGTTATTCGTTTTGGGGGCTAATATTTGCCTTCTGGGTGCACAAGGACTGCTGAAAATAAGCTCCCCACGGATCTGATTGCATATACTTTGCTGTGGAACCGAGTTCTGGGACTTTTAGTCATAGATCAGAAGCTTTGATACTTGAGAAGTTTTTATCAGTTTTAGAAATACGTCTTTTTACAATGTGGCAAACATAACTTTCAGCCTCTATGTCAAAATTGGTATAATTAAGCTCTGTAGTATTATGCACGTTTAAAACCTAAAAACATTTTCCGAGTCCTTGTCGCAGGGCAAAAATAAGGACCAAATATGAAATCTTCTCTCGCAATCTCAGTGGCGGATCCAGTCCTAGTCAGAGCAACACGATGAAGATTTAAACGTTTTAAGTCTTAATAGCTTTTTCTCATGCAAAAGCAATAAAAAATTAATGAGTTTGAGTCTCCACTCTACTGCTGTAACCAAGCAAAAGCATGTTCAGAGTACGCCTCTGAATCTAATGTTTCAAAACATTTCTTGAGGTGTTCTTGCCAAAAATTCTAAGAGTTTTGTACGGTGGCTTATTTCTGCCACATTTCTGCTCAGCAGCGGTACTTTGTATTTACGTCGTAGAGCTTTCTATATGACGTCGTAGAGCCTTTTTGACGTCGTAAAGACTTCTAACGACGCCATAGATCCCTCTACGACATCATAGAGCTTTCGCGACGTACCAGAGCTCCTTACGACGTCGTAGAGACTTTACAACGTCGTAAAGCACTCTACGACGTGGTAGGGTCTTTGCGACGTCGTAGAGCGGTTACGATGCACATGATTCTCAGGAATGCTCTACAACGTCGTAAAAACTCTACTCGTAGAGTGCCCTACGACGTCATAGAAGTCTCTACGACGTCGTAGAAAACAATATCTCATATAAATACAGTCAACTCCGGCTATCTTGAACACGCACTCTCTCTAACAAGTCCGTCGATCCCTTGGCAATTATTCACTCAGTGCATGCGCTCGATATCTCAAACTTCTCGCTATCTCGAAATTTTTCCCCGGTCCCTTGGAGGTTCGAGATAGCGGGAGTTGACTGTACTTCACTACAAAGAAAGAAATTTTAGCTTATGGAAACAAGGTGTCGTGGGACAACTAGTCGTGCGATAAAATTACTTTAATGGAAACCAAGCTTAAAAAGGCTCTACGACGTTATAAACGGTCTATGACGTTGTAGAGAGCATAGAGGCAGAAATGAGCCACCCTAGTGTTGGTCAATGTTTGTCATTAATTATCTGCATAACCTTTTTTTTTGGAAAGGTTTGGCAAAATGTGATAATAAATGTTCTCTAAAGTCTTTCTGAACCATATATACATGTAGAGAATGTTGCAGAATCTTAAGATCCGCCGCTGCTGAGTTTATATGCAAATGCATGCGGATACTGTTAGCAATGTGTAACTTATTCGTCGTTCTGGATATGGGAGTTAGGTATGGGAGTTAAAATTAGATTTAATTGTTGTGTTTTCAAGCTCATAAAATAAGAATGATGTTTTTATGTTTGCGTCACAGGTTATGACATCACAATTATTTATTTACAGCAGGATGAAAATGCGTAGGTGTCTATTTATGAGTAATAAAGAATTTGGAAGGAAAACTTATATTTGCCTCCAGAAACCGGACAATGATGGTGCCCTTACGATTTTTTTTTTTTTTTTTAATAAAAATATTTTTCGTAAATAAAAAATAGAGTACATTGTCATTATGCACAATTATTTTAAAAGCTTCTGGGAAAATATGATAGCATAATAACATATCTCTGGTTATCTTTGGTATAGCCTTCATCTTGGGCCAATACTTTTTGCCTCTTGCCACGATACTCCATTTTCTGTTAGTGTCTTTATCCAACTTATGCCAACATGAGAGCATTCTGAAAACGTAGCTAAAGTCATCAATTCTTGATTACGTATATCAAGCTGTTAAAAACTGAACTTTTGGCTCCCACTCTTCATAATGCTTTGGCTCTAAGGCTATGTCTGTTGTGTCATTATCTATACTCATTGGGACTGATAATCACTGTCGTCTTTCTATATCAAGTATCAAATACAGTGATTATGAATAGTAAGGAGCCGTCTCAAATATTCGCTTTATAAATTTGCTTCATTCCTGTCAATTTTCATCTCAGATGAAGTGTTATTGTGCATACTTTAGTATGCACAATAACACTATGAGGTGAAAATGTAGCGATTTTACGAAGCGAATAAAGCGAATGTTTTGAGACTAACCCTAAAGAGAGTTTGGAAACAGGATGTAACATGAATGTAAACACCCATTCACGTGATAGTGAATTACAAGTGAATGACACAATATGTCCAAATAAAGTATATATTTTGAAAATATTGAATAGCTTAGATTAGAATGAATAGTGATAGAGACGACTTATTATACAGTATGGAATGCAAAGACTTCCATATGCTAGTACGTCACACCTTTATGTAACTGCATGTCATAAGACAAACAATGGATTGTTAGGTTGGATTACTAATGACGTAATTTAGATCATTGGCTTACAACCTAATTGCTTTAAGAAAACTTCATTTACTATTTGTTTTCCTAGGATTCCGAGCACTGACATAAGGAGAACATTAGGATGAGCAAAAACATCAGGGAGGCTGTTACGTTTCATTTGTTTTTACATACAGACCGAATACGCCCGAGAGATACAAATAACCTGAAACAGATGTTATATAAAGTATATAGTCGGATGTAGAAAGCTTGAAAATAGTAGGCAAGTGCCTGCGAAGAAGTGTAGAACCATTTACATTTCAAAGGATTTTAATAGTTTAACACTTTTTGTAGGTGTTTGCCTGCCCTGTGGTCCGACCCTAATGGTTCATTTACCATTATTTGGTTTTGCGAGAAGGCGAGACAAACTTTTCGTGACATAAAAAGGCGCCAATATCGAAGTGCTCAATAATCCAAAGAAGACTTGGATAATTAACATGTGATTGCAACTTCGTCAGTTATTTGAAATATGTTGAGTAGTTGTTTAAAATAAAAATGAGCATGGTAAAGAGAGTTTTATAACTCTAAATTATCTCGAAGTTGATTTGTTTTGACTAAGCTGTCAAGGATCGATACGATCTTCTAGATATATGTCTGCTCACAGCAAAGGTAAGCACATAGATGGATGTCTAGAGCATTCATAAGAGAAGTCAATGAGTGAAAACTTAAGAAATGAATTATCATTATCATTTTTGGTTGGTGTCCATTTGTTTAACACCTCAATATTAGAATGCTTGACTTTCCGTTGCGGTACTCTTACAATTTTAAACCCCTTCTGAAAATAAATATTTTAAAAGAAGAGCGTATATTCGGAAGAAAAGTAAAGAAATGACTTGAACTCGTTATTACATTAAGGTTAACCCTTCAACAAGGCCATGCGAGCATGGCCTAGTAGTCAAGTCATCGGATTTGTAATCTGATGGTCATCGGATTTGTAATCTGATGGTCGAGGGTTCGAAACCCGTGCTCGGCATGCTTAGGATCATGTCTGAAAAGTTGTTCCTCGTGTCAATCCATACCATGTGAGGGTAATTGGGTAGATGGTTCAAAGTTATCATCGGGTGTTGCAGTGGGTTTTCTAGGAGAGCACCTATCCTTCAGTGGGTCGTGTCGCTCAGAAGAGCATTAAATACTCCAGGGCCTTCAACTTAAGCCGTGATCCCTCCTGGAAATAAACTCCTCGAACTTTCGGAGGTTAACCACGTTAAACAGAAAACTCACTCACAGCAACGCCTGGTGTCTATCAAATGGTCGTACAATCAAAGTCTGTGTGACCATTTTGTTACCAAGAGAAATAAAGGGTTGAAATCGACAATATTATGTACCTATAAGGAGTAAAACTACCGTCTGCAAGTTGTATAATTGAATCTTAACATATCTTATTTCAGACAAAGTTTTAATGATATTTGTTAGAAAGTTAATAAGCCATTATTATTTACGACGAGTAGACGAGTATTGTCGTTATTTATTTAATTACGAAAGATTGCTATCTTTTGCGCTTTACTGTGAACTCATCGTAAGTTCAATAGTAAAGAAAAGCAAAGAAAAAGCGACAATAAAGTGAATAGAAAGTAAAAAAAGTTTTATTTCGTAATGCGATTGCGTTAATATCTTGACGCGAAAAAAAGTTAATAGATAGAGACATCGTTATTCTTACAGATCTGTGTGGACGTTATACACCCCCAACTAACACAATCTCAAAACAGACGTCCTTACTACGTCCTCACGACGTCGTGACGTCGTTAGGACGTCAATTTCTGGACCTGTGTTAGCTGGGCCTTTGGATTTGTGTGTTTTATTGCATTTCTATTTTATGGCACATTGAAATCGTGTTTGAACGTTCTTTAACCCTTAAATGTACACAGGTCTACAAAATGTCCACACATGCTTTGTTAAAGCATATGACCATTTTCTAACACTGTGCGTTAAACGGTTAAGTAGTAAATAAAAGGACGAGAGACATGTAGGATAACAGATATAGTTTTTAGTGACAAATGTAAGAGTGGAAATGCGTTTATATAATAAAAGTAATCCAAACGACGTCCTTGGTGCAGTATTTTCAGGATGTTGTTTGGTCAAGTTTTAACATAAATAAATAAAACAAATTCTGATTCATTTGAAGAAGCTATGGGCTCTGATCCAACCAGTTCAACATGTAAAAATTCTTTCAGTTGAGAAGTACCCCTGCTTAACATGAAAAATGTATCTTTTAGAATGTTAAATTCTGAGAGAATTTTGTAACGCTACTGTTTTCATGTAGATTTTTAAAATATGAAATTAAAGAGGGAAACTGAAAGTTACTAATAAAGTTGTTTCTCATGTTGATTTGCATAGTAGTTGCGATTGTTTTAGTTTTATGATGAATAGTAGACTGGGTTATTTGCTGACAAAACATTCTAGACGAGTTTGCAGTGAATTTAACCATAATGATGGAAGCATAAAATAGTGAAAAGCCTAATGGCCTTAAGAGGCTTTTTTTTGTTTTTCTGAAATATAAGGTATAACTTAAATACTAGCTTCAATCCGAACTCACCCAAAACATATCAACCACAAAACAAAGTTGCAACACGTCTAACGTCGCAACAACGTTGTTGCAATGTTGTCTTTACGTCGTGTGCCAACTGGGTTTGTGTCAACCTTGGTATGGAAGTCGTATCTTGATAAGAGCACCGTTAGTTGGTTATCATACTAATCCTGAAGAACGTTAATTACTACACTAAATTAATTGTTATTTATGAGTTTATTTCGATATAGAAATAATAGGGTTAATTGATATAACTATCGACTAGATGTTCTGGGGGTAATAACATTGCTAATTATGGCCAATGCTTAAAATTCCACCAGGAAATAATTTGTCGCGGTCCCTGTTTTTGTTGATGATTTTCTATGTGGAAATCTTATTCAATTCTTCAGCACTGGGTCCTACATTTTTAACTTTTCACGAAATTGCGGATTCATAACATGTTTGAAATTGAAGTAGTGAGGATCTAACTCACACCAACTTCACCCTACCAGTAGGGTGGTGAAGTTGGTGTGAGTTCGATCATCACCACTTCTTATATATAACAATTGACAAATCCTCTGCGTGAATGACAGAAGTTTCTGTGCCCCGTAGAACATTGCAGTGGAGCGAGTTCGCTTCCTAACATTCACATGTGACATGACAAACCGAAATTAATGTTTGAAAATAGTCAAATGAGTAGAATGTATAACCAAAGTTAAGAGTTATTTTCAGAGGTCTCCTACAATTTGTAAAGTTAAGTTATTAGAAAGAAAAACTAGAGATTTAACTAATAGTGTTGGTTTAGATTATTGGCGGATAGTTGCCAAAGCAATGACATGGAGAAAACAATTCTCAATTTCAATAATCTAACCTAGGGGGATTTTATCTGTTGAATAGTACACGCGTTTATTAGCTTTAGTCTCCCCTTTGTGATGTGACTAAGCCTACATCCGCCACCGAATATTTCCCACACGATACTTATAGTATATCTGACATTTAAGTTTTAGATCCAGTAGACGAAAACGTTTGTATATCATCATTATACCAACGTTGTCATACTGGTTGTGTCAGAAAATAAAATAATGTGATTCAACAAATAATACCCGTGATTTAGTTTTATTTTGAATGAATTTTCGTGTCGCTTTTTCACGACATCTCAGGTAAATAAACAAAATAACTTCGCTTACACATAATTAGAAGATACCGCAATTTTTTAATCACATAATAACTACAGTTTATAGTGTCGATCTACGTGCAAAGGTTTATTCCCAAACATCCGAAACGAGAACAATAAAAAAATTTCCTATAGACATCTCTGTGGTGTAGATAAAGACTATAAACCGCTTCCTACAATTTCTCAATAATAAAAAAACCTTTGAATTTTTAAGTTGTCACTTGAATTCTGGCATTTTTTAGTCGACTTCAATCTCGTGACCACGCGTCTTGATTCTTTACGTCTTAATATTAAACAGATATAATAAATGGAAGAAAAATGACCTGTTTGTGAGTTATCAGATTTCATTAACCCTTTATTGCATAATGTTATAAAATGGTCACGTATACTTTAACAATGCTACAACATATGCTGCAGGATTGTGGAAGCACGTGTGACAATTTTGTCATGCATTAAAGGGTTAAGCATAGAGAACAACCAACCGTCTTCGCGAATATGATTGGTTAAAATAAGAAATAAGATTCAATAATAATGACGTTATTTCAAAGGGTGGTCATTGTTATCCAATTAAAGACCTTTATTTGGTTTTTGAGTCAATGGATAGTATTTGACAATTTGTACAATTTCTGTGACAGCAGTTTCAGTGATAAAACAGTGAGCAAAGTATCTCAACAAAGTACAGCTAGAAATTGACCAATTTTAGATTCGGTATTCAAAAGAATCGCTTGTACAAAGAATGAAGAAATGAAGAGTTATAAGAAAGTGGAAAATTTAAATTTGTGTTGTCATTTTTTGGAGAGCTGGAAAATCATAAGTATCAATTATCTTCAGTTATGCTTAACTCTGTTAAAAATGGTGTCATTGATGACGTCATTCTTTTCGATTCTCCATTTATCTTAGCTGCTAAAAGTAAGTTATGCCTTAACTTAACCCTTATCTACCTGTGGGGGGGGGGCGGATTCCGGAAATTTTTGGTTTTCCGGAACTCCGTTTTTTTGGCACCAAAATCCAAGATGGCGGCCGATTTTTGCACTGAAAGTAGTTTCGAGACCCAGCTGCAACCTATTACAACTGTTTTACACCTGTTTTTTCCAAGTAAACCTGATAATTCACCGGAAATGAAGGTACCGAAATATAGGTGAAATGAGACGTTTTATGACGTCATTACGACGTCGATGACGTAATCAACAAAATGACGACGCTCAATTGTTCCTTATGTGGTTACTATCGTGTGCAAAGTTTCATAACCTAAAACCTAATGAATTAGGAGAGCTTAGAGGGGTTCCTCCCAACCCTACCCCCACCCCCAAGTGAGAAGAGTCTGAAAAAGCCAGGCAGATTAGGGTTAATATCTCTATTTTTTTGCGACGCGTAGCTATACGAATGAATCATATAAACACGCATCACCCCATAAATATTTGCTTACTACCTCTTTTTTTAGTTTTCGGGGAAAATAATTGTCAGCTTAGATAAATGGACATACGGAAACTCATTTTACCAGTCATATATATAGGATGGATAAACGTCGTTAATGAAGTCATCGATTCATATGCTGTCATCGTAACTAAAGCTTCAAAATAGACGTCACTATTTCTATCCATTCTCTATTTTTTAATAATCTAATCAAAGCAATAAAATGGGGAACGTAATTTATTGTTTTGTTTAAATGAATTTCCAGGCTTTGGAAGTCACCTAGCAGCAACATACATAGATTTAGAAAGGTTGTAGCTACGTCATTTTTGAATTTATTTTACTAACACCGTTGAAGGATAAACGACACTGCATGAAAAAATTTGTTTTGTAAGAAGGGTTTTATCATACAACCAATAGAAATCTTGAGTAAAACTCCAGATTTCAGAACTTTGTGTTATAATAAAATTGTTAATGGATAATATAACGTTTTATACAGTGTGAAATGATAATAATTCTCGATAACTACACTATCAAGTTCTGATTCTATGAATTTATTCATCAAGAGTAAGATTCAGAGCAAATACACAAAACAATACGATGTCAGAATGTCGAGTTTCCACTCAAGACTTGAAGTCGTTCTCAGTATTTTCTGTTAAGAAATCACTGTAGGAACAAGATAAATAGTCGTGTTTGAATTCGCTTAAACGTCATTTATAAATTTGTAGAAATTTTTATTAGCTATGGTTGGCCTTTCATTGTTTTGTGGTGGCTTGAACCTTATAGTCAGGGACAAAAAAGGGTGAAAATCTTTTCAGAAACATCAGAAAAGCTGAATATTTTCCAGATAGATAAGTGAATGATAGTAAAAAATATTTGCGCTGTGAGAATATCAAAATGAAAAGTAACATATTTTAATTTTTCAGTTTGACAAATGGTAATGAGCCATCATTAATGGTTAATGACGATGTGTTTAAAATTAATGGATAGGCTTTTACACTATGCTAAACGAACTACGTCTAAGTATGATTCAGATCTGCCTCTCTCTACACTTTATTTTTCTACCTTTTATAAGAGTTACCAGAGTTATCTTATATGCCAGCGGCTAAACGCTATAATCCCGGCAACTCGAACTATTTTCTTCCGTCCCTCGAAGCTTTCCAAGTGCATAGCAGCAACTCGAACATTCGTTAGTTAAGTCGAACTGTTTTCTTTGGTCCCTTGGAGGTTCGAGTGACCGGGAGTTTACTATACATTTATTTTCGCATTGACAAGATGGAAACACCCCAGCGCGGAGTTAGTATTAGTCAAAGCATCAAGATGGAGAGCTCTAATTGCTAATTCGTGATGTTATATGATTAACACTTTAACTACAGAGCGTTTTGAAAATGGACATTCGCGCAAATCCTGCAGTTTTGGGTTAATTCAAACAAAGTATGATTATTAATATCAAGTATTACACCTTTTTTTTTATAAGCAACAATGTTATAAGCAATCATTTTCTGAGCAACCAGTACTCAAACAGTAAAATCTAAGCAACTTTTGCTGCACAACCTTTTAAACTTTGTAACGATAAGCAACTTAAAACATAGAGCCCTGCAATCTTTTGTAAATTTAATACATATTCTATTACAAACGTTACTTTGAAGCCTTTATTCTATCATAATATGGATATCTCTTGTTTTTAGAACTAGAATTTGTTTATTTTTCGTTCTTTTCCTTTCAAAACTACTATATGGGTCTTGACGTTAAACAACTGTTAAGCAACTTTGAGTACTCAAATTTAGGTTTATGATAAGCAACTTTTGGTACTGGGACTTGACCTTAGTTGCTTTTAATAAAGACAAGTGTATAGATAGATTGAACATTTTGTTTGTCCATCTTGTTGCGTCAAGGTTCAATCCATCACTGTGACTATTAAATAAAAAGATAAGATGTATCCTTAGCCCTCCTGTAGTCACATTGTAGTTACATAGTAAAGGTGCCATCCTAATTAGTCCAACTAACGGGGAATTCATTTTATATCAAAATAAAAGATTTTATTAGAAGTGAAGCCATAACATTATAGTAATTTTGTTTTGTAGGAGAGTTTTCTAGTCGCAGCAGTAAAATAGAGACTTAAAGTCAACAATTCATATTTGTTTGGAAAAGTCTCTTATGTTCCATCACCATATATTAAGCTGTTACTTCAAGTTATGCATTCGTGATGCTCTGTCTAGCTCTGTAAGCAATCGTCTTTTTTATTTATCTTTGCTTGAAGGGAGAGAGTTTTAAATTATAAAATAGCAATCCAATGATACCTTCCGTCATCACCAGCCAACCCAATGATACCTTCTGTCATCACCAGCAAGTACTGTCCATTGTATTGCAATCCAATGATACCTTCCGTCATCACCAGCAAGTACTGTCCATTGTGTTTTAATCTTAAGCGCTTAAAAAAGACCTTAAAAGTTGCATCAGTAATTTTTCAAAGTATTGAGATTTACTAATGAGCCCTTAAGTCATTATTGAATTTTTTTTTTGTCGCAAAGAACAGTAAAAAATACACCCCGAGTTTATCGTGTATACTTTTTGTTGAGGAGGGGATGAACGCGACTGATCCGTCTCAACTTTGAGATTATTACCATGTATATGCTAGCGTTGACTAAATCATGACAGATTTGATCGAAAAGCATTTATGTTTTTACTTTACAATATTTACCTTAAAATTGTGTAGAATCAAATTGTGCAAGATGAAATCACCCAGCTGGCACACGACTAAAAAATAACGTTGCAACAACGTTATCACCACGTCTTAACGTTGTAACAACGTTGTTGCAACGTTGGTTTTTACGTCATGTGCCAACTGGGCATAGTGGCGGGCTTTCAATATTAATTGATTAGAGATCGTTTACAAAATTTGTATCGCTAATCGTTTAATTTGCATCCCATATATTTGTGCATACACGACTTTGTGCATACACGACTCATACAATCTTGTAGATGGTCTCTTAGGTGATTGCGATTACACGGAGAGGGAGCGTTAGTTTATTATATGTTATGTTAGAGGAAAGAAACCTACAAAAGCTTTTCGTAATAAAAAGTTTTAAAGACGGATCTACATTTGTCTAAGTATTGATGCTTAGACTAAAATACACCTATTCGTTAGAAGAAAATGACGTTCTCTGAGTCACAAGTGCACAAACGGAAGCAGGATTTTACTTTGCATGTTTAAATAAGAATCTTTCAGAATAGCGCTATCTATCACTAAACAATTAAAAACCTTTCGTCATCATACTCATCGCCAATTCTTAACTTTCTTAACATCTTAATGCCCACTGTTAACAAAAGGATCGCACATACTTTAAAATGTTTGTGGCAGTTATATAAGGATAGTTAGAGCAAGTGTGGCCATATGTTTAGTGTGCATTCCAGAGCATATCCGTTAGAACACCGCGGGTTTTCAGTGTGATGAATTAATTACATTAATGGTTTGCCACAATTAGAAAATTATATTACACATGGTATTTTTTACAATAACTTCGAGTTGAATTATTACCAAAATATTTTCCATACATACAATTTTTTCTATAGTGTTCATGTCTGATAAGTGATTGAGATTGACGTCTAGATTCTTTATACCTTATTTCAAACGCGAGTAAAGTACCTTTACTGTTCAAAATAATGGTGTATACTCTCTGATGTGTCTTAGTTGAGTAGATGCGAGTTAAGAACATGCTTTAAGCCTTTAATGCTCGACTTTACATAATAGTCGCACGTGATTTAAAACACTTGTTTTGTGTGTTGTCTATTTTCTAACTCTGTGCATTAAAGGGCTAAGCTAGTCGTGGCGGTAAAAGGGTTAAGCTAGTCGTGGCGGTAAAAGGGTTAAGCTAGTCGTGGCGGTAAAATTATGACTTAAATTGATTAATAGTTTATTTTCATTGTTATGCTTTTACTTTGATCCACCTCTGTGAATTGAAAAACACAAAGATGAATTTTGTGAATGTATACAAACAGCATTATTGTTGTAACGAATCAGTGGGAAAATAATGGAAATTTGTTTTTATCCATATTGAACCTAAAAATTCAGCTTTCCTTTCATAAAATGCTCCCAACAAAATTGTTTTAGTAGCTTTAACAGGAGACACGGGAAGCCTTGAAGTTTTGACTGCAGACTGAATTTCTCATGTTAAATAAAGGCTACTGTCTTAAAGTTCATTTAATTTATTAATCATGTTAGCAATTTTGTACTAAATATAGATTGGAAAGTTAAGGAGCATGGACGTACTAATCCATACGCTTTTCACATTTTAATCTTGACAAGTAGTTTAAAAACTATCTACTAATTATCTTTATCAACATAAAAAGTATAATTTTTTCTACAATGATAAAATCAAGATCTATTTATGTCTTGTCTCTGTAAGATGCGAGTGTTCGTTGTGACGGAGATTATCAAGTGTGATAAGTAGAGGATTGGAATGTCAGAGTCGGACCTAGAAGCTTGAAAATTGTAGGCAATCACCTGGGGAAAAATGTAAAACTATTAAAATTTCTTCTTCTTGGATCCGACTTTGACTGTATATTTGTAACACGTTTTTACTCCGTCGTTACGTTGTTTGACAAAATCCTGTTTCATATTAGTAAGAATTTATTTAAAAGTTCTTGTTTGATAGTTTTTCCAGTTCGTATTAATTAGTCATTTATAATGGCTCGCTCTAAATTCGAAAAATCCTTGACTTTTTCTGACGCTTAAAACATGTAGGGGTGGGGCTTAATGCCTTCTGCTATGAAAACCCTAAACCACACATGCTAAACATACGAACCTTCCCACGAATATTACCCAACATATTAAGAGGAATTGGGTGTGGTCAAATTAATTACCGCATCGGATCTATTCAACACTATTCCTCCAAATATTTGATGCAGAAGTATGGAAAAGGGTCATAACAATTTTCCAAATGCATCGTGGGTTAAAAAAAATTTCGTCATATTGTATTTATTACGGTTAAGATCCACTCCAGGAAAGGGAAAATTTTCCGGACAGTCATAAAAAGAAATATGTTAAAAGGAATCTGTTTTTTGTTTTATTACTATGCGGATTACCCTACAAAATAGATCTAACTAATGCGTCATGCGTAGTTTTTAATGTGAAAAGACTTCTGGTATGAGTACTTAATAACATGCATGACTTCTGGTTTGATTCTATAAAGAAGGATGTTAGAAGTAGAGAACCGACAAAAAAATTGTTAATTAATGTAAAAAACCTATGAAACGTTTGTTTTCGTGCGAAGAGT
The DNA here is from genome assembly GCA_032352715.1 of Bougainvillia muscus. Lineage (NCBI taxonomy): Eukaryota > Metazoa > Cnidaria > Hydrozoa > Anthoathecata > Bougainvilliidae > Bougainvillia > Bougainvillia muscus. Next base: position 1,344 of record JAUCNQ010141781.1, on the reverse strand, counting down.
TAACTACATAAAGAGTTTAAAATCTATAGAGATTGCTGTGAGAAGATTTATGCTCATAAGATTATTACGTGCCACACAAAAACGTACAGAAAACATATGACTTATGGTTTTTAACATGTCGACTACTAGGGTCATCGCGAAAGGAAAGTTTGCGTTCGTTCATTAATGTTTTGTGTAGAACTTGTTTGTGTGAAATATGAAATATATGCAGTTGAAGATAAGAAGTCGTAAGATACTAATTACAACAAGCAGGGAGAGTCGTGTAAGAATTAAAGTAAGGGTTGACAATTTTTAAAGGCTCAAGATCATGTGTTAAACCATGTCGCACTAGAACAGGAAGGAATATGTATATTTATTACTCCCTGCTTGTTGTAATTAGTATCTATATAAATGCTCCTCTATATGAAGAATCAACAAAATGTAAAAACAAATCGTGACATCCTTCTTCACGTGTCTTCATAGATACAGTAACCTCATACAGTTTTAGAGTAAAATCAATGTGAGTGAACTATGGTGCCAGCCATTAAATGCTATTAGTTCAGCAAGATAGTCTTATTTTAATCAATGTTGAACACCTTCTTAGTGGTCACTAAGAATATAATCTTTATCCAGCTGTAGTCGAAGCAGTAGGATGAAGATCTACTAGAATCAGAAACAAATAGACGAAGCCAGATCATGCTTTAACCGAGAGCCAAAGCAATAGAATGGAGAAGAAATGTAATTAAATTATAATAGTTTAACAATTGATTGTTAGCCATCTTGATGCTCTGAATCCGCCACTGGAAAAAGTGAAATATGTAAATCAACGTTTGTCAAAGTTGAATCTGTATCGCCTCTGTCAGAGAAAATAGTTTTCGTTATTATTGTTATGTGATCACTGTGCAGAAACTAATATTGTTTTATGGAATAACCTGCAGATGTCAGTGGGAAAACACCGTTGTTATGAATTATTATTTACGTATATTTTATATTCTAGAAAAGCAAACTTTGAGATTTGAGAGAAGACTAACATAGTATAATTATCATAATGTATTCATCGAACTGGTTTTCCCAAGTTATTTTGCTGTAAGTAGTTCTACATTCAATCAAGTATTTACGACCCCTTCATCTTTTGAATGTGAGAGTCGTGCTACCAATGAAAACACTGTGTAAAAACTATAACATACAATAAAACCTAGCCCTCCTAGGTAGACCGCTTTTGTTGCACTTCGCTTGGTCTACCACCACTGCTATACCTTATGCATTCACGGTAATACTATGACCACCATGTTTTTGTTTACCGTCGCTTCGGATATTCCCGTTAGTTATTGGTGAATGCGCATGCGTCAGCATTACAGAAAACTG
>JAUCNQ010141670.1:0-16904 GCA_032352715.1 Bougainvillia muscus | reverse complement strand
AGTCACCAAAGGGCATCTCTTAATATTGTATAGAACAAAAGTTATAAGGAAAAGTTCAAGATTGTGGTACTTTGTACCTCCCCCCCCCCCCCCCGCCGTTACGGATAGGGTTAAAAATGGAGCATTAGTTTTAATTATTAATAGCTTAATATGCGATAGCAGATCCCGTAAGACCTTAATAAGTATGCGTATCCATTTTACTTCTGAGACTAAATAACAGTATTTTCTTAATTTTTGACTACAAGAGATTGGGAAAACCTCGTTCCCCTGGTCATTTGTATCTGTGAAAGTCTCAGATAGTGAGATGAAATTGACAAAATTAAAGAGAGCAAAATGGCTCTGGATACAAGATTAAGATTGTAGGAGCTTTCAACGTTGTAGATTGGTAGTAAAGTTCCTCCTATCCATTGTTCCTGAGACGCTGCAGAGATGAATATGTGCATTCCTGAAACAAAAAGATTGAATGAATGCCCTCTCCAGTACACTGATGTGGCATGGAAATATTCTATCATTTTGTAGGCAGTTGGTTATATGAAGATTTAACGTTAGAGGGCTCAGTTGTTCCTTGGAGGAAAGAAAGAAAAGGAAAAACAACTTAAATAAAAGTCATTCAATTGTATTGTTAATATCTTTAATATCGCTTAACAATGTAACTGACGCTCGTCCTGTGAAATATTACGCAATCCAACGTTTCGTTGATGATTTAATAAATTCTCCCAACGCCTCTTAAATGTTAGCGTGGCTAAATAACTCTCAAGATATCGTATTTGAAGTAAAAAAACGCTGGAAAACAGAAGATTGGATGAAAGTACAATAATAAAACATTAGAAATGCTTTCATTGCTGCTCTAAAGTGTAGAAGCTTGCGAAATCGCCATTCTGTGGCCTTTGCTATGTATTTGATAGTAGTCGTCTTAAAGAATGAATTGTGCACGAATAAGTGGTGCCTGAAAAGTGCCTAAAATATATGTTGTTTCTTATATTAATGGAGATGTTTTGACAAATTTTCAGTATCAGGTATGTAGGAAAATGAAAGATACGAGGCTTTGAAGGTGTTTACAACTTTCCTTTCTTTCCTCCAAGCACTGACAGAAAATTATGCAAACCCTCTGTTCTTGTTTTCTTTCGTCTAGTTCAAACATATGTTTTATGACATGATAGTTCATTATTTTATAAAGGGTTATAAAAGAACAGTTTATATATTTCAACAAAAGATATAATTTCCGCGCCAGCTTTAAAAACCTTCAGCATTAGTTTGAATAAATTTTGTATACCGCCAGCAGAGACTATTAAATAAAAGTCTACTTCATATTTAAACAAAAGAATAAATTAATATATTTTAATTCAGCAGCCAATCACGTTTGTCATACGATTGATTAATATGAACCAATCGTTATACGATTATACTAATGATTGTTTGACATGAACCAATCATCGCACCGAATGTTAAATTTCTTGACGTCAATGCATAATTTATGTGAAATAAGCGATACCGTTTAAAAATAAACACAATATTGTAACCTGCTAGCGAGGCGACCATGGTTTCAATAGAAATAATAGAGTTGTTTCTCCTTCCCTTTCTTTCCTCCAAGGTTGTTCGTAACTGTATTACATACCAATTAGCTTAATCTGGAAATAAACCTTACTTTAACAAATCAGAATTTATTAAATCAATACTCATCGCGAAAATCGGATATTTGTCCCATCTCTTATCCGCTGCTTGAAAATATACCACTTCAATCCTAATTATCTCCTTTTGATAAACACTTAGTAGCAAGTTCACTGACCGTCTATTTGTGGTTCGAAAGAACTACGCAGGTGTTTTACAATTAAAGACTAGAATATCATTGGCAGATCCAGACTTAATAAGAGATACTGTGTCAGTACAAAAATTTACTGTTTTTCGCACAGGTCCTGTGAAAAATTGTCATAAAAGTTAAAAGTTAATTAAAAAAAAAAAATATATATATAAAAATAAAAATAATAATAATAATAATAATAATAAATTAGAATGAAATAAAATAAAATAAGATACATATAGCAACAGTTATGGAGATTTACGTATGATAGGATTCCTTGCGAGATCACTAAGAATGACTGCAAGTATCACTTAAAGTGCATCTTGAGCGATCTCTTAAATTCAATCAATATTGTTGCTTTACGAATTTCCAACGGTAATTTGTTGTACATTTTGTAACCCATAAAATAAAAACTCCTGCGTGCAACTCCCAGGCGTACTTTAGGTAAACGTAGGAAGTTACCTGCATTGTGAGTTCTGACTTAAGGCTGCAATTGTGAAGTAATGGGAAAACTCTTCATTTGTTACACCAGAAATGTACTGATAAACAAAAGTGCAACATCTCATAGTTTGCCGATGTTCTATGGAAGTAACATTTATACTATCGTTTATCAGATTCTTTGCACGGTTATCAATAGAACGTAGCTTCTTTTTTTGGCTCTCAGTACGAGCGAGAATTATAGTAGGACAGTATGTCACTACCGGAACAACTATAGCGTTTACCAATGCAAAAGTTACTTTTTTAGTTAATAGGTTTCTAACATTGGAGATCAACCTTAGTCTACCAGTAGCTTTTTTATAACATGCGTTAAAGTGATCTGTCAATAACTATTTCCTGTCTAAGTATTTATACGCTTGTGTTTCGTTCAGTTTCAGAGAACTAAAAACAATATTTATGTCATGCGTATTTTTCAGCATTTTTCCGTTCCAAAAATCATAGACTCGGTCTTTCCTTTTTTGAGATTTGGTATTAGTTGATTCCTACTAAGCCATATAGATATATGTGATAAATCTTCATGTATCTTATTCTCTATTTCGGTTTGCGATTTTCCTGATGTATATATGTATACAGTGTCATCGGAATAAGTGTCATCGGCAACGTTTAAACAACTGGATTACAAAATATACGCACTGCCCTTGATAAAGAAGATGGTGTTTAGTAACAAGTTTTTTATTTTTTTTATACTGGCTGTAGAGCAAAGTTCTAACCAAGCGGTGTAAGAGAGTTGGTTAGCACTTTGCTATAACCCCAGTACTCACTACCGTAGAGCATCACTACTTCTAATAGATATACATGACCTAATATATATACACGACCTCTGAGTGAGTACCAGAAGATTTTATGTCGTGTAGAACGTTATGAGTTAGCTAACTAACTCTCGCATGTGAAATGACCAACCAAAATTAAAAAAGTTAAATAATTCCTGGTGTAAACAGAAACAGTGCATGAACTGTGCATGGATAAAGGTTTTGTCTAAGAGCAGCATGTCAGAAGAAATGTTATATAAAGATTATATGCACAAATCTATTATGATTTGAAATTGAATGGAATTAGTTTGTTTAGTAGTTATCAATTCCAGTACCTCATTTTATATGTGATTGTTTGAAACTGATTCCGCTATAAGTTAAACCGGGTACGTTATCTTCTGGTACACAAGCAGAGGGATAATATGCGATCAATTGAACATAGTAACCGATGGTCAAACTCACGCCAACTTCACTTTCCTGCTTGTAGAACAAATTGCTAACCTTGGCTTTTAGTGGTAGAAGTTTGGCACATTGTTAGTCAGTTTATCTGCATGGTGGCATCATTTAGTTGAGTTTATCATTTCACATATGACAGTTTTGCCACACTTTATGTACTCAGGCTAGTTACGGACTGTACCAAAATAGGTGGATTCGTAATTCCACCTGAAGACCTTTGATTGGTCAATTTATGGAGTTTGCAAATCAAGCCTCTTCACTCAACTAATTAAGAAAAAGCCGGGTAAAATAGATTAGGGCACCAGTACCCGAAATATAAGAGTTTTTGTATAATCGGATTATCGGATTTTCGACAAATATATCGGATATTGGACAGTTAATGTTCGAAATTTCAATTGACCCGGCTTTTTCTTTGAATAACTGATAAAATGCAAAACATTTATTTCAAAATAATTTTGTGAAGTAGGTGCATGCGGTGGAACTAAAGTTATCCCGATTTTCCCGATTTTTCAAAACTTTAAGGCCTATTTTGCCTAAATTCTTCGCCAATAATGAGAATTTTTTTATCAGATGTCCTTTGTCTACGCTATACCTTTGTAAAAAGAACAAAACCTGCGATGTAACTTGACCAGGATCAAAAAACGCAATTTACGCGCGGTTAAAACGAACGAAAAACGGAAATTTGTGGTACTGTCCGTAACTACGCTGAGTATAGAAGCCATTCTCTATTTCAGTGGCAGAGCCAGCCCTAGTCAGAGCGAAACGGTGAAGAACTAAACGTTTTAATTCTTAATAACTTTTTGTATGATGATGCTTTAGAAACCCATCATCACACAAAACCAATTAAAAAATTAACGAGTCGAAGTCTCCATTCTACTGCTGTGACTAAGTAGAGGCATTTTCTGATTCCTCCGCTGTATTCCAATCTCAACACTAAACATTAGAACACTTAACTTATCCTCGAAAATAGGTGAACTGATTACATACTCAGAAAAGCAATGTATTGATATTCTATGTATACCAGAACATAAGACCTTCCATCCGAAGAACTAGTTAAGTATCAAGGTATACATCCTAATGATAAAGTATGAACCCTTGTTACCAGCTCAACTTCACAGAACTATATCAATGCATCTACTGGTAGAGTCCGTATACTCTTTAATGACGGAGCTTATAAATGCCTAAATCAAATTGAATCGATCAACAGTAGAATCATCACTCCAACTTTAAATATAAACCCAGCAGCAACCATCGATTCCTGATGCGCTCCAACTGAAATCGTTCATAGTTAGGAAAAAGTAAACTCCTACGAAGAACTCACGTCCTTCGCAATAGAAATTCCAAAAAACACAAGATCTCTCTCGTATTATGTGGTAATATGTACGCCAAATTCCAAAAACCATCTCATTTCATGACAAAACAACTTAAAATGGTAATCACTTTCTAAGTCTTATTGAAGTATGTAATCTATTATGCTTCGACACTTGTTTCAGAAAACGAAATGGATAACTGTGGACTTTTCGTTATCCATAGGAGTAACACTGATCTGAACTAAATACTAATCAATCAAAAATTGCAAATTAGCGCTATTAACGGTGAGACATGTAGTAGTTTTAAAAGCGCAGACTCTGATCATCGGATTGTATCTGCAGAAATATTCTTAAAACTTCGAGCAAATAAACTAAAAACATTTAAATTTCTCAGATACCACTGGTCGAAAATAAGAGACGATAAAATCAAAGTGGATTTTACAGTTGAAGTTAGGTACAGATTTAAAAGTCTACATTTTCACCTTAGATGAAGTGTTAATGTAACACGTAAGTGTTACAATAACACTTCATCTGAGGTGAAAATTATTAGGAATGAAGCGAATTGTTAAGCGAATTTAAGCGAATTTTTGAGACGGCTCCTAAACATAAAACGACCGTCATGAATGATAACACAGCTGATGCAACATGCAGTAATATCAGCAAAGTCATAGAGGAGGGAGCTAAACAACATATTCCAGTCAGACCGAACGCTGAACTAAACGCTGTACTTAAAACGATACCAAATGTGTGTGGTATTGACAGCATACTAGCCGAAATGTGGAAATGTAATATACTAACAAATAAACCTTCATCTATATGCAATAAAACATTTGATGGCTATCCCCCTTCAGTTTGGCGTAAAAGCATGATAGTACCTGCTACTGAAACAAGTGACCTCAGTCTAGACACAAATTACATTGGTATTAGTCTCACGTGTATACCGGCATAGATTTAGAAGAAGCTATTGCTAAATTGTATCAAGCCTACCATTGAACGAAAGCTAAGAAAGACCCAAAATGGTTTTATAGAAGGACAATCAACCATCTCACAAATTCTTACTCTGTGTCGAATTATCGAAGGAGTCAGGAAACACAACCTCCATGCAGCCTTTGTACTTATCGTGTTCAGAAAAGCTTTTGTTTCAATAAAAAGAAAAACGATGAAGAAAATACTGAAGAGCTGTTGAATTCCATAGGCGGACTCAGAACACGCTTTTACCTAGTCACAACAATGAAATTGAGATTCAAATCATGATTAAAGTCATTAATTCTAATAGATTTCTGTATGATAATGGGTCTTATCATACAGAAGGCTGTTAAGAATTAAAACTATGGCTGGATCCGCCACTGTATACGACTAAAAATAGTAGAAACGATCGCAATTTTTAACCCAGAAACGTTCGCAAAAGAAACATTTGCAGACGGGGACAACGATTTCTTCGAAATATTAGCAAGTGTTTTGCAAAGAGACAATCTATTGTATATCTTTACATCATCTGTCTTGATTATGCGTTTGATCCAGGAATAAATGATCACGAAAATCTTGGTTTCACGCTTTCTCGAAGAAGAAGTACCAGACACGCCATGTTAAGGTAGTTAGGTAGTTACTGCGGTGAAGACTATGCAGACTCCATTGCTCTACTTTCTGATACTATCTCAAATGTCAACGAACTTCTGATTAGACTCTAGATAGTTTGCAAACTAGTAGTGCTAGAACCGAATGAAACGGAAACAGAATTTATATATTTTAATCAAGGTGGCAAGAATAATACTTTGAATCATGTTCATAAAGTGGATATTTTTACCTATCTTGGTGTATCCATTGTGTCAACTGCAAAATACCTCGAAATTCGTATCGCCAAAGCATGGAATGCCCTTAATAAGGAATCAAGAGTCGGGAAATCCCAATTTTGATTAAAAAAACAAAATAAACTTCTTCAAAGGAACTGTTGGACTGTATTATTCTATGGGACAGTAAGCTGGAACATCACAAAATCAATCGAAAACAAACTAAACGGAACTTATACCCGAATGCTGAGCTCAGTCTTACAAACAGCACATGCCAAATCAACAACTCCATGACGGAATCGACAAAGTCACCAACACCATTCACATAATACAGTTTTAATTTGTTGTACATTGCTTCTGTGCAGAGAATGAATTGCGCAATGAACCGTCCAATGGAAGGAAAAGTAGAAGTGGTCAAATTAAATCGCATATAACTGACGACACAAACTTGCAAATAGTACACCTTACAGAAGCCATGAAGAATCGTGAGGAATTGGAGAAAAGTTGCACTGCACAAAATCCAGCTGTATCCGGAGCTTTATACAGTCCGTCTACTCCCGTATTCAGAATGCTCATATTCTGTCGTAATACGGACGAATACAGACTGAAAATAACTCCGTAAACAGTTTAATCTTTTGCAGTGTTGACCCGGTAAAGTATGATCATAAACCATTAGAGTGAAGTTGGTGAGAAATCAGTTTAATGGTTTAATGATCTATAAAGATTTTTTAATCTTGTTCTTTTTAATATTTGGTATTTTATGCTATACTAAAATTTTAAAAAGAACAAGATTTTTGTACAAAGTCATATAAGAACATTAAAGCTAACATATGCATATAATTTAACTTCCAAATTGTAAAATACCATACATTGTCTTGAAATCACCTTGGTGATATTTTATCAATGACAAATCTAACATAGAATGTCGCATTTTAATGTGATATTATGCGATTAACGATTTTAGATGTCTAAGTGACTTTTACTTTTTCAATGGCTCCAGTATGTTCAGGTTGATTAGCAAGTATATAGTCCCAAGATACAACATCTCCTTGTAAAGGACCAGTAGAACCATTGTTAAGTGATTTGATTTCATCAACTGTAAATTCTCTACTCCACACGTTGAAGTCAGATATTTGTCCTGGCCAATTCTTGTATTCTTCTCCAACTTATAATCCACATTTATTTCCGATAGCATTAAGGTCAGCTCCTATTACATAAATTTGGGAATCGTATCTAGCATCACTAATCGTGATTGTTCTCAGTAGATCTCCATTGATATAGATCTTTGCCAGAGTTTCTTTTCGAGTTAAACACAACTGTTGCCACTGGTGAGACTTTATGTAAGCAAAGGATTTTGTAAGGCCCATCATGACAACGTTAAAAGCACCATCCTTGAAAAATATTTTTAGACTCTTACAGCCAAATTCGGATGACACTGGTCCAAAACTGAATAGACTACCTCGTGTCTGCGAATGTCCAAGATTTTCAACAAATTTTAAACAAATTGAGAATTGATTAACTTGAATAGGCTCCTCAAATATAGTTGGGAGTATATTTGGTACAACATAATATAATGCAATTGAAAAGGTTGGTATTAAATAAGGACTGCATACTGTTATTGTTTTCGAATTTGTTTTTGCAATTTTATCACTCTCCATATGGGTTTCTTCACATTGTTGATCAGTGATAATACTTACAGTGCATGAATGATACCGATGGCAATTGATTGATTTTCCACATGTATTTTGTCTAATATTACTTTCTTTCTCAGCATACAGCCATCCTATCGCAGCATTGATAACAGATGTTACATATGTTTCTTCGTAAATTTCACACCAATGATGCTCTTCATTATAACTTAATGAAGAACATTTGTTGCTCATGGTACATTTTTTAAGACATGAAAATACTGTTGAAGTATCATTGAAAGTATAATGCGCATTGTTCACAGCTTTCTTGTTGTTTTGAAAGTTTACTAATGTTGATGCATTAAAACACGTAGATTTTACAGATGACGTGAGATAACAAAATATTGATGTAACTAATAAGAAGTTCATATTTTGTTTTTCTAAATAAAAATACATTGAAATTATTAAAATGCTTACTGTATAATACAATTTATTTAGCTGATGATTGTAAAAAGACATGAAACTTGAAGTACTAAACCAAGTGTAGTTGTTTATCTCTACCAAGAACTTGTATATTGAGCACTCTTAATGATTTTATCACTCATTGAAACGTATTTCAAATATCATCTTGTAATGTATAAATATACATAATGCGATTCCAAATGCACAAAAGATTGTGTGCAAGCCGTGCAACTTACTTTTCCGTCAAATGTTTTCTCTAAAGCTTTTAAGTATATTGCTGTGATTTTTATGAGTTTTGTGAACCTGGTACAAAAGTGTCCAATAAATAATTCGTTATCATGTCGGCTTGCGGTACGGAATGAATTAAAATTAATTTTATTTTTTGACATAAGGTTAGCGTTTTGAACTATTTACAGATGCAATATACATGTTAATCTCGGAAAGAATATTTTTACAGACATAACAATGTCTAAAGTATTCATTTGTTGAATATAAAATGTATTTATAGCGAAATTTCAAAAGGTAGGCGGATCTATTTACTTTTACCGAAAATCGAAACAATAAAAAACAGGAAAGAAAGTTTTTAATTTTTAATAGTTTAACTAAGGAACCGTCTCAAAAAATCGCATTATAAATTCGCTTCATTCTTGACAATTTTAAATTCAGATGAAGTGTTATCGTGCATATTGTGTATGCACAATAACACTTCATCTATGGTGAAAATGAAGCGATTTGTTAAGTGAAATTCGGTGATTTTTTTAGACGAACCCTAATGAACGTGTATAACTATATAACTGGAAACATCTGGCTTAGAATAAAATTGAGACTGGAAAAAAGTTATTAATTTTCAATTATCTTATTGGGATTGATATGCGCAAAGTTCCCGAATTTTTTCCTAATTTACGACAATAGGACTTATAGAACAGTTTTTTAAAAGGCCCATTATAAATAAAAATAAATATCCGCAAAAATTCAGAAAACATATGGTATATAGACAAATGCGAGCTTTGTATGAGAAACTCAGTGTTATAACCTTGTTATTTTTATTTGGTGTTTTAATTTGAATATTGTCAACTTTAAATAAAGAATATATAAAAAAAACGAATAAAAACAACAGTCGATTCGCGGAAATATGTACTTGCGAACCTCCTAAACTATCGTGTAATAAAAATAAATTCTCGCGAAATTCTTTTTTCCTAATTCTTTAGGGTTTTTTTTGTCTCTTTGTTTAAATTGTTAACTTATCTACCAATGAGCATAGGAACATAAGGCATTTATTGAAACATAAGGATGACAGATTATGACGTTTTGACAAAGAAATTAAACATTTATCAGGCTTGACGAAACACTGATTGACTGGTGACATGGTCGGAGTTACCATTTTCATAATTGACAACTGACTGACTGAGAATATACATATCTAGCACTTCATCGATCAACTTTTGCATCTGCTTAGTATGCGTGTATTTAACCCTATTTCAACCGGGCTTTTTTGGAAAAGTTATTTCCGGGGGGGAGGGCAGATTCCGCCTCCCCTGCATAACTTCCGAAATATGAGTCAGATAGCAATGAAACTTGGCACACTAGTAGGAAATCATAAAAAAAACACTTTGGCCAAAAAAAAAATTGATGACGTCATCACTCTCAGTTTTTTAAATCTGTTTTTTTTATAAAAGATGCAAATATTTCTAAACGGAGAAAAATGCAAAAACACAAAGTAAAAATCCCGGGGGTTCCTATCATTTTGACCTATAGTCTTGCATGGCCATTTTGGGATTTTGAACAGCTCTTTTAGAATTTTTACATCAAAGTCGATATGCAGTTTCAGAAAGGATGTGGTCAGATAAAAAAAATTGCATTCCAGGGGATTAAAATTCGGTAAATATGAAAAAATGTTACCCCCGGTTTTATGTTTTTGGCTTATTTACCTCCCTGAAATTCAAATTTTCCTATCTGAAAACATGAATTATTAATTTGGACGCAAATTGTCATCTTTTAACATACAAAAATTTAAAGTATGTGTAAAATCCGCCATGCAAGAGGGTAAAATAGATATTGTATCCGCCCTGATTACCTAATTTGCTATTTTGGCAGCTTATAGTAATTAAATCAAAATAAAATTTCAATGAAGACTTCGGTAAATTCTTGCTAAGCCGAAAAATAAAATGAAAAACATCTTATGTTACAGAGGAGACTTAGGAACACCTATTTCCTTCAGGACACATTTCATTTCAATTAATTTCTGGACAATTTCAGAATGCAACCTTAACTATGTTGAGAATACAACGTAACCAAACAAAATGTTTTAGAGAGCAAGAAGATAGAAAATGCTCTTCTAAAGCTTCCATAAAAAGTATAGCATAAGGTGGCGCCATTTTTGTACCAATTGCTGTACCTTGCTTTTGTTTAAAATATTTTGCATTGTCTTCAAAAACATTATTCTTAAGGACGCACTCCGCTAATTCTACTAAACTATCTGTAGAAATAGTTTTATCTTCCCTTTCATCAAGAGCATCCCTTAAAGCTCTCGGACCATCCTCATGGGATATATTTGGATACAAACCTACAACATCTACAGTACAAAGTAAAAAATCATCAGAAAGTGGTGGTAAATCTCTAAGTTTCATCAAAAAGTCGTTTGTATCTTGGATGTAGGACTTGACTCGGTTTGCCAATGGTTGAATATGGTGATCCACAAACGCCGAGATGTTCTCAGTAAAATAACTACAATTAGATATAACCGGTCCACCAGGCATATCATACACGCAATTGCGTATCTTAGGCAATAAATAAAAACGACCAGTTCTAGGATTTTATAAGAAAAGCGAGTGAGCATGGCCTAGTGGTCAAGTCATCGGATTTGTAATCTGATGGTCGAGGGTTCGAAACCCGTGCTTGGCATGCTGAGGATCATGTCTGAAAAGCTGTTCCTCGGGTCAACACATACCATGTGAGGGAAATTGAGTAGATGGTTCAAAGTGATCATCGGGTGTTTCAGGGGGTTGTCTAAGAGAGCACCTACCCTTCAGTCGGTCGTGTCGTTTTTCGGCTTCTTTGAGGTAGTCTAACCGATCCCAAACCACTACAGCTGACCCCTTGTCAGCTGCTTTAATTATTATCGAGTTATCATCTTTCAGTGCTTTCAGTGCATTCCTTTCGTTTCGAGTGAGATTATTATATGACAGTTATTTACGATAAAAGATCACAAAGACTACTTTAGGACAGACCCCAAATACCGATTACTTAACCCAACAAAAATTGAACTAGGCAAACTAAGTAAACAAATATTACAACGAATAAACACTGAAATAAGAAAATCTTTAACACTAAACAAGTGGTAAAATACAAACGGAGTCATTCAATGGTTCAATCAAATAGAAAATAAACAAGTATACACATTCACAGTTTTTGACATTGAAGAATTTTAGCCTTCAATTACAGAAAAGCTGTTCAAAAAAGCCATGGAATTTGCAAAATACACTACAGAAATTGAATAAAATAAGTGTAGCCTATAAAATCTAATCATTTGGTTGAAAAATAGATATTTTTATATATATAATAGATAATATTTTTTTCTCATTTAGATTAAAATGTGTATATGTCTGATGAATTTATGTAATACAAGAAACCAAGTGTCGCATATGTAGTTTATTCACCTTGGTCCCTTCACTATTTCATATAATAGATAATAGATATTTACACATATATAACGCCTGATGATCCGAAAGGTGAAACACAGTGTAGCGTAAAAAACAAAAATCTATCCGTTTGGTTGAAAAAATAAACACTATATTGCTCTGTTATAAACATTGAGCACTCTTTAAATTAATATACACAATTTTCTTATTGTACTATAGATTATATATATACTGATCTGAAGAAATGCATGCTTGTGCCTTGTGGCACGTCATTCCCCAAATCTTGACTCTTCCTCTGCAATGAGAAAATAACAGCTCGTTAATAGCATATTATGTATAAGAATACCAAATATGGCATTTCCAGCATATTTTGTGAGTACGGGTGTCCCAATGTCATTAGAAAATCTTTGTTTAAATTGTAGTGAACTGTTATCGACAATCAGTAAGTAAAGATCATGAAAACAGAATAGATAGAATAAACTTTGTTCTGGAATAAAGATTATATTTTGTTATAACTACGTTCTTCTCAGAGTGATGTAGATTTACTGCTAAAACTATACATTAAATATGGATGCTAAAATAGTGCGAGCGCATATTAAATATATATTTTATGACTCATGAACCAAAGTTGTTGTTTTTCACGTAAGAAGAAAGGATATGCCGGACCCGTGCTACCGATCTTGTAGGATATAACTCGTGTCCGGCGACTTATTTGTAGTGCTGTGACAATTAAAAAAACTTTGCTCTGATTATTCGGGTCTTATCGTGTCCTCTTCTGGCTCTTTAAAAATATTTTTTATCCGATAGGCCCAAACGAGTTGTTTTAAATGGCCAAACATCAAATAGGGAACAAATATTAGCTGATGTCTCACAAGGTATCATTCTAGGTCCTCTCTTTTATTTTTAATATTCATTAATGATCTTCCTCACGACCTGAAATCAATTGTTAAAATATTTGCCTATGATACGTCCTTATTTTCTGTTGCTAACGATCCTTCTTCATGTGCTAGCGAGCTTAAATCTGATTTGGATAAGATCAGTTAGTGGATTCGTCATTGGAAGAAGTCTTTCAACCATGGTTTTACAAAACAAGCTGTTGAAATCTAGTTTTCCCACAAAGCAATTTTGACCCAATCTCCTGATGTTACTTTTAATGGTAGCACTGTATCTACACAGGAATGCCACAAACATATGGATTTACCTTTAGATAGGAGGCTAACTTTCAGTCAGAATCCGTTTAAGAAGATTTCCAACGCAGATACAGGCATAGGACTTATTACCAGGTTACGTCGTTTTGTGACACGAAACACGCTTGTGACTATATACAAAGCATTAGTTAGTCCTCGTTTTGATGAACACTTTCTATAGGCGAAATAAACTGTCATGGCTTCTGTGATTGGTTAAATCTTTCCAACGGAAAAATTTAACCAGTCACAGAAGCCATGACAGTACATTTCGTCCGCAACGATTTTCCATGTAAACGTGTCCTTAGTTCTCGTTTTGATTATGGAGATATCTTATTTGACAACCCAAACAATGCTTCCTTTACTCAACCACTTGAATCCGTACAATACAATGCTGCACTTGCAATTATCGACTGTATATGTAGTACATCCTGTGTAAAATTGCACATTGAACTTGGTCTAGAAAGTTTATCTGTTAATCGTTACTGCAGTAGGCTTTGTTTCTTTTACAAAATTGTTAAGGGACTTTCACTTTTCTATACTCGCGAAATTCTTATTTCAAGGTAGAACCCCACCTCCTGCGGTCTCATACCATGAGAATCTATAAAACCTATATTTGCGCGGACTAAATGCTACCAAAATTCTTTTTTTTCCATTTTGCGTTTCAGAATGGAACAAATTGTATTGTGATGTAAGAGATCTTCCGAATATATCCGCTTTCAAACATTATTTATTTTCGCCTGCTCTTGTTTATAGGGTTAACAACCACTATGGTCTCGTTTTGTTAACTAGATTGAGAGTTGGTTTCTGTCATCTCAATTAGCACAAATTTCGGTACAACATTTTGGATACTGCTGATCCCTTTTGTTTATGTCGTACTAACTGAAATAAAGATACTTACCAATACCTTCGCAATGCTCTAAATACTCTGAACAACGCCAAATGTTGTTGAATGACCTTCGCAATGGAGATTCGACTATTCTTCCGTTTAATTGCACAAGCCTGCGCAGAATTTTACAATACAGTGATTCACACTTCAGCGATATCAATAACCGCGCTATTCTTAGTGCAGTTAATAAGTACATTTTCACTACTGACCGTTTTAGTGGATCTCTGTTCAACTAGTATACCACATACCAAGCTGCGTTTTTTATATTTTATTTTAATTTTTATATTTAGAGGAATAAAATGCAAGATATGGCTTATTTCCTTGGGGGTAAAGTCGACATCCTTGCTGTGACCGAAACTAAGTTGGATTCGTCTTTTCCCACAAACCAGTTTCTTATTCCTGGTTACACTCAACCCTACAGATTAGATGTGAGCAAAAATAGTGGGGGGATTCTTCTTTTTGTCAGCGACGCCATTCCGTCGCGTCTAATGCAGAACTTTTCTATCCCAGAAGACTTGCAAATTATTCCAATTGAATTAAATTTACGTAAGCAAAAATGGCTGATTGTATCCATCTACCGACCACCAAAACAATCTTTAGAATATTTTCTCAACTCTTTGTCATCCTTGTTAGATTTTTATACTAGGACGCGCACTAACATACTAGTGATGGGTGACTTCAATTCTGAACCACAGGTTCCTCGGTTAGCCTCTTTCGTTCAAAATCATGGCCTATTTAACCACATAAAGAGTAAAACTTGCTGGAAATCCCCAAATGGATCTTTGATTGACTTGGTGTTGTCCAACAAAACTACTCTTTCAAGCACTCTGGAACTGCAGAGACAGGATTGAGTGATCATCTCTAACTAGTTTATACTATGTTCAAGTCAACATATGTGAAGCTCGAGCCTAGAAAACTTAGGTATCGCTCCTACAAAAATTTTAATGTAAATATGTTTTTGCAGTATCTACATAGTAGTTTAGGAAATATTTATTTATATAGAGACTTCAATAGCATGTTCTTGTCTTTGCTAAACGAACTTGCTCCAGTCAAGACTCGCTTTCTCCGTGCTAATAATGAGCCTCGTGTAAATTAGTCACTCAGGAAATCTATCCTGACAAGGTCGCGTCTTAAAAACAGGGCAAACTTCTCAAATACTACTGAAGACTGGGCTAGTTACAAGGCACAGAGAAATCGTGTTGTAAACTTGAACAAGAAACTAAAAGGTTTTTCCTCAGTAGCGCAAGCATGAAAGGAAAAAATTGGTCTTTGGAAGGCCTGCAAACATTTTTTCTCCGATAAAGTTTTCACTGATGAGAAAATAGTTTTAGAAGACAATTAACAGATTGTCCACAATGATAAAAACATTGCTAGTACATTTAACAATTACTTTACGAATATCACGAACTCCATCAACATTCCTCAATGGAACACTGACTTTTCTACAACATTCAATGATCCCATTACATGTGCTATTGAGAAGTATCAGGATCATCCCAGCGTTTTGAAAATATAATCTCTGTCAGCAGATTACGAGATTTTTGAATTTCAGCTTGTAAATGCTCGCGAGATGCAACAATAAATTCTCAATCTTGATGCATCAAAAAAGTCTGGTGGTGATATCCCCATTCATGTTCTAAAGTTATCGTCTAATGAGATAGATAAAACCCTAACTGATTGTTTCAATAGTGGTATCGATTCAGGTTTGTTTCCAGAGGAACTTGAAATGGCCGATGTAATTCCAGTATACAAAAAGGGCCGAAAGCGCAAGGTCCAATTACAGACTCATAAGTCTCCTACCACCCTTGTCAAAGGTCTTTGAAAAGCTCATTGAGAAGCAGCTATGGCGCTTCATAGAAAAAATGGCTTTCCAAATATCTATGTGGATTTCGCAAAGGATATTCGACACAACATGCATTACTCAACTTGTTAAATGCATGGCAGAAATGCCTTGCGAAATCTGGAATGGTAGGTACGGTCCTAGTGGATCTGTCAAAGGCTTTTGACTGTTTGCTTCATGATTTGCTAATTGCTAAACTTCATGCATACGGCCTGGGATTCAGCAGTCTAAAACTTATCTATAGTTATCTTTCAAACAGAAAGATACGTGTCCGAGTTGGATCTGAGGTCAGCGAATGTCTTGAAATACACTTGGGAGTTCCGCAGGGCAGAAGCAACCACTGGTATCTGTTCGGTAAAACATCGGTTCGGATTTTCCAGATAAGAACTTTGGATACCTAAGTTCCTATACTTTGTGTTCGTAAAGAACACATCGATTTTCTAGATCGAACAGATAATTGTCTTCCCAAGGTATTTTTATTGCCTCCAAACACATCCTTTTGTTAGACTGCTAGTGTTTCTTTTCTACCGAACACATCTATTTCCTAGGTTTGCCTCCGAACAGATCCTTTTGTTAGATAGCTAGTGGTTTTTTTTACCGAACACATCTGTTTCCTAGATTGTACTCATCCACGATTCGCAAACGAACACATCGATTTCCTAGAT
>JAUCNQ010141559.1:0-12179 GCA_032352715.1 Bougainvillia muscus | reverse complement strand
TCTTTCTCCTCCATCCGTGAACCTATATATCTGCAACATCTTTCTCCTCCATCTGTGAACCTATATATCTGCAACATCTTTCTCCTCCATCCGTGAACCTATATATCTGCAACATCTTTCTCCTCCATCTGTGAACCTATATATCTGCAACATGTTTCTCCTCCATCTGTGAACCTATATATCTGCAACATCTTTCTCCTCCATCTGTGAACCTATATATCTGCAACATGTTTCTCCTCCATCCGTGAACCTATATATCTGCAACATCTTTCTCCTCCATCTGTGAAGCTAAATATTTGCAACATATTTCTCCTACATCTATTAACCTATATATCTGCAACATGTTTCTCCTCCATCCGTGAACCTATATATCTGCAATATCTTTCTCCTCCACCTGTGAACCTATATATCTGCAATATGTTTCTCCTCCATCTGTGAACCTATATCTGCAACATATTTCTACTCTATCTCCGAAACCTATATATCTGCAACATCTCTTTCCTCTATCTCCCGAACCTATATATTTTAAACATGTGTATCCTCTATCTCCCGAACCTATATATCTGCAACATCCTTCTCCTCTTTCTGCGAACCTATATATTTGCAATATATTTCTCCTCGATCTGTGAACCTATATATCTGCAACATATTTCTCCTCCATCTGTGAGCCTAAATATTGGCAACATATTTCTATTCTACTGTTGCTTGTATTTTATGTTCTTATAAAAATTCGCACGCACAATTGATCACATCTTTTCCTTAGTATAAAGTACCTAAAAAACAATTTAACCCACTGCTTTAAGTCTTGCTTTTCTTAAGTTTGGTCACCTCACCTCATAAAACACATCACAATGATAGAAAACGTGCAACGGCAAGCAACAAAACTTGTTGATGGCTTCAAATATCTGGAATATACTGACAGACTCAGCCTGCTAGGCCTTCCATCATTAGCACACAGAAGAGCGTGTGGAGACATGGTTGAGATCTACAAACATATCCACAGTTATGAAAACAATGCTGTAACACACACTTTTAAACTTCAAAGTCGAATCAGCAGAAAACATGGATATCAGGTAGTGCAAAGAACATCAAAAGGCGGATTCCGAGGAGCACGAACAAATTCATTTTATTTTCGTGCTATCAAAATTTGGAACGATCTTCCTCGAAATGCCGTTGAAGCTGAAACAATAAACATTTTCAAGAAGAAATTGGACGAATTCTGGAAAAACAGAATACTTCGATCGATTCATAGAGGGATTAAACTTCCTGAGAATCTTAAATAATAAGTGATACATGCTAAGCTTCAATTAACTCCCGAGAGGTAACTTTGTAGTAGCTGCTCCAGAGCATTACCATGGTTAGCTTGAATTATTAATTTTAATAATAATTACTGACTTCAAATCCTATTAGCACCGGGGGGGGGGGGGGGGGGGCATTTTGGCCCCCCCCCAGTATGGCCCCCTCCAGATTGTTTTTAATAACTTCTGGAGCAATACCTTAATCATCTTGAAACTTTGCAACAACTAGTAAAAGCCTATTTGGCATGTTCTCAGAAATTTTCATATCTCTTCTACTTTTGGTCATTGGTCAGAACCACCTATCAAATTTGCATATTTCACCTTGAAAATATGGATAACTGTTATCCACATAATTTCCAAAATATTTGACTTTAAGATTTGACTTTGATCATCAAAGTTTACTCAAAAATCAAAACAGCAAAATCAAAAAATGAAACGTAATTAGAAGGATAAGAAGCGGGTTATCGTTGGGAATCCTGACTATGCTGATTCCGAAAATGGCGTCATTTACCAGATTACCGGAAAATTTTCCGCTTTCCGGAAAAAACTACCATAACATTTTCCAGAGCACATTTTTTCTTCGGTAATTCCATAATGGTTGCCAATTTGTTATGAGAAATATTATTTCGAACTCTCTAGTTTAGTTTTATATAGTTTTTATAGGACATAATTTGATTTTTTTGACGAATTTTCTCTTTTAAAGAAGTACACAAAATCATGACAAAATGATGACGTCATCAAGACACCGATGACGTCATATCAAATCTGACCACACTGTGCACAGTTTCAATGAGCCCCCTCCGGTTTTCAGTGGCAGAAAAAGCCTGGTGCTGATAGGGTTTAATCCGTCAGGGTCATACTTGGTTTGCATGAATCGCCTTTTCCTAAGATATTTGGGAAATACAACTTATTTGTGAAATAAACACATAACAAAACCCACCATTTATGGATTGTGCTTCCATCTGTTTAGTAAGGTTGGACACATCTGACGGAACAGAATCTAAAGAGACATAATAGATATGGTTACTACATTCTGAAAATTTTAATCCACGTTTGTTAGTTTCACAGTTACTATCAAATTCAAACAAGAAAAAAATATTCTGTTACTCTACAGTAGGCTATTTCAATTGCCCTGCGAAACAGAGAGTGACATTTTTCGATGTTGAAACACTTTAGAATGCCTGTACATTTACAGAGTGAAAAAATAACTCCTCCTTCAAATAATAAAATACGCACCCTATTGAGAAATGCTGCTAATGACAGCAAAATAATGTTTTGACGAATTCTATACATTTTTGAATAGTGTCTCAAGATTATTTGCACCTAGGT
This sequence comes from Bougainvillia muscus, assembly GCA_032352715.1. Lineage (NCBI taxonomy): Eukaryota > Metazoa > Cnidaria > Hydrozoa > Anthoathecata > Bougainvilliidae > Bougainvillia > Bougainvillia muscus. The sequence goes on along the minus strand of JAUCNQ010141559.1, from coordinate 9,552 downwards.
TGACCTTATAAGGTCGTATTGAACGAAACGTTAGATAGGGGAACAACTACGACTTAGGTTCTCGACATCTGCAATTCGAGAAGCAACGTATAGTGATCCAGGCTGAAACTTCTAGAGAGATAAAAAAGGACTCGCATGACAGCTATCTGACACAGCAAAAAGTATGGCGCTTGTGCGCTTAGTGGGGAAATTCCTACCTAAACAGCACTGGCACTAGAACTGCATGAACTGGCGTTTAAAGCTATTCACATGAATTATGATAGTGAAAGTTCTCCTTTTATGTAAAAAAAAAATACCTTGTTTTAAAAGAAAATTATTTTTTTGGGCTCTTTCGCATAAAAATTACCCTTCTTCAAAGGAGCATAAAGAAATAAATTTCCGTCAAACTTCCTATATATTCATCAAAATGTCAGTTATTACATAGAGGAATTTGTTTCCTTGCCTGTCAGTGCCGAAATGCTTTCTTATGAACGGAAAACCACATTGGTTCAAAGCTCATAAATGAAAAAATTTATTAAGCGCACACACTTTTTAACGCCCCCATTTAATAAGCGCCCGGGGTAAAAATTGGAAAATTTTAAATTGAGCATTTACGGTATATCTGTTTTGAAATAATTGCCTTTAATCCGTACTTTACAATATATGTGCGAACGAGGCCAATCTCACAAAGATTATTTGACAGCAAATGCATTTTTTTTGCGTATGCGTGGTTTCCGCGCTAGCTGCAGAACTTACTACCGGCACGGGTGTTTTATTATACTGTGGATTAATACCATGACTTCAATGTAACCATTAACCACAGTTTGTAGAAAGTGATAGGTACATGCAAAATATATATATAAAAATATAAAAGTCCTATGAATACCCTTCAGACCAGACTAAAGTTTAGTTTCCGAAAAAAGGAGAAGATAAATCTACTGGATTTGATAATGGTTCATATGCATTCAGATTTTGCATCGAGAAACAATATTTCGCTATAACACTATCGTCATAATGTACCGTACTAGTTTGCACAATCCGATGTTTTCTTTTATTTAGCAAAATAACAGGAATACAGACTTATTTATTTGTAAATAACAGAGGCAAGGGATCGTTTACAAAATTTGTAGCGCAAATCGTATAATTTCCATCACAGAAGTAGTGTCTTGTGTGTATAACACTGCATACTTTGCACAACGATACTTCTTCTGAGTAGCAATCGATTTCCATACGAGTTTTGAGGACGGTCCATAAGTCCACTTACTGTCCATGACAACATTAGATGCCGAGTAACAAAGAGTACTAGTGTTCCCTACAAATAAAAAAAATGGAAATTTGGTATGAATATAAAAGCTAATACATGTTTGTTTCTTGGATTGTTTACATCCAATAGTTGTGTTGGTTGGTTGAGTGTGCTTCAAAACATGAACATTAGTTGTACAGATAGACCACGGTCTCTTGCATTCTTATCAAAGTTCAAATGAGAAGTGCATGCACGTTTTGGTATATACCATATTCCTCCGCAGAAAAGCCCTGGGCCAATCTGACGATAATGCACCTTAAAGTAAAAGTGGGCTTAAAAGTAAAAGTGGGCTTATGCGCGAGTGCACTTATCTCTGGGTGAGAGAAAAGTGCAAGAAAAAAAGGCAGAAAACCATTTAATTATTTTACGGGAGTTTAAATATCAATAAATATAAGTGAATAATAGTATACAAATAAAGTTTTATCAATCTTCGGAATCGGAATTGGAGTGCTGCACTTATTTTATATATGCACTAAAATTCCCCAAAGATAACATTCTCTGCCTATCCTATTTTCCAATTATTTGGGAGTGGGCTTATTTGTGGGTGGGCCTATCTACAGGTTTAAATATCGTTAAGAAAAAGTATGGGCTTATCTGCGGTGGAATGCGGTATTCCAAAATTGTAAGAGTTACAAGCTTTAATGCACAGGGAAAAAAGGTTCTTCCAGAAGTTGCACCAATAAGTAATAAAAGTATATCAAGAGTTATTATATTTAATATTAGTCTTGTGCGTCATGGAAGCTTTACATATTATTCACCATATTGTTAATCTCATAAGAATTTCAAAGCACAGTTCACAGATTTCGCAAGCTAACAGTCACTTCATCAAAAAGAATGATTTTCCAACAACTTTTGTATAAAAAAGCTTAGAATTGTTACAATCTTTTTTCAAATCATTCATTAGAAAAACACAGTCAATCAGATTTGCGTTCTCTCTTTTTCCCAACAACTGTTTCTTGAAGATTACAACATAAATCGATGGGATAAGCAAGATTTGAGATTCACTCTCACTTTTGGGGCATTATAGATGAGAAAAAACTATAATATCTCGTATGGCTTACACCATGTCTACAAAATGAACCTCTTGGTGGATTAGGGAATATCTTAATGAGTCAGGAGCTGTGCCATACCATAACTAATTTGTATCATTGCAATCAGATTCTAACATAATGACACTAAATACGCGCCTTATCTTATGGTCGTTTAAAAATGATTAAGAAATCTCTGTTTAATTTCAATGGCTTCAATTGGTAAAGAGGTCTTTTTCATTGAGTATTTGCTTAGAGTTCTGCCAAAACACGTTGAGAGTGTCATTCATACGGTCCTACGACCACTTCAAGGTTTGATTCTGAGCAACGACCGTAGAAGTATTTATAGAAAAAGGACAAGGGAGGCAATATTTCGACGATGTGGAAAAGGTGTGGCAACATGCATGGACGAAGTAAGGAAATTAAAACGATGAATAATGTAATTTGCTTTGGGTCTATATAGGTTCTACTAGGAATTTTAACAAGGTTTTAACATGAAGTCATACACATTTATCAAATCTAATAAGCTGTACCATTTTATTATAAATTATAGCAAGGATTATCATGTCATAGAACATACTCAATATGTGAGCAGGGTCTGTCGAAACGTCACCCAAAGTAGAACACCAGGTCTATCACATAATAAACCTTGTTAACTTATAAGGAATGGAGCAAGACCGTCAAACTCTATCTTCCAATGTACCATCTTACTCTAACAGGTTTTTCGTACATGCAAATTTGCTTACCATCCTCAGTTTCTTGTACTACTTTTGCATTGCCATTTTGCAAGTGATTTTGCCATTTAAGCCTTACCTAAAACAAGGGGAGGAAATACAAAGAAAACATGAATTTTCAGCTTCATTTGGCACCATTAAAAGCAAGACCCAATGGTCTATTTCCCAAGGTGTTTTCTTATCAGCATTTGTTGATGTGCAAGTATGGAAACGAAGATGAAAGGCTGTCAAAATATCTTGTTGAATATTTAAAGACACAACATTATTAATTAATTACTAGTTAATTATAGTGCCGGTCATAGGATAACAGGTTTAGTGAACTAAATGCAATGCACATGGTACTATAAGTTTTGTTATTTCTGGACATCTTCCAAGGATGAAATTCTTTTGACCATGGTATCTGAGACAAAGTTCAAAGACAAAATTTTCATAATAAATTTCCTTAATTCCTTTCCTTAATTTTACATTGTGCATGTTTCTTACAAATATAATAATTTTTGGCTTTGTTGATTACTATCAAAAAACAATTGGTTTGGATTCTGATGATCAAGATCAACGTCAGCCCTTCCAGATAAAGAAATTACAAAACACACCTCCGGAATAAAGATATTCCATCCTGAATTTTTCACTTAGAGTTGAAATTGTAATTTATAGTAATTCAGAGGGTTTGAATTTATTATAAATATCTTTCTTTTGTAAATTACTGATTGTTGAAAATTACAAAGCTGTCTGAGGCAAATAATAAATATCATGTAACCATATAGATAAAACCGTCGGTTAAGGTCATTTAAAACTTCTAATACACCTATCCAACGTATGTCTTCCATTATGATGCTGATGATGTAAAATATTACGAAATCGTTCTCTCAAATTTGAACATGTAGATTTCTGTCTTATAAATGGCATTGGGTATGCAATGGGATATTAACCATCTTTCTCTTTCTATTTCATTTCCTAATCAAATTATATTTAAACTTTGGTCTGTGTGTTATATGAATAAAATTGTTATAAGAACATACAGTAACTTTCTTGAATAATCTAATAAATTTTGCAAAGTTTTCGCTAAATACATAACATTCCATAGTAGGTAAAACACGTCTCCTGGTTGTGTAAAACGAATTTCATGAACGTACCTGAATTTTAGGAGATGAATGCGCTTCTACTGTCGTAGTTTCACTCATTTCTGCATTAGTTATAATTATACTAAAAAACAAAGTGCGGCGTTAGAGACAGACAGACAGTTAGAGCAGTTATTTTTACATAAAACAGAAATCTGCAACTAAAGTGACCGTCCACAAAATTCATATCATAATACGAACCATTTTCATCACAGAAGAGCTGTTTTTGTGCATACTAGTGTAAAAATTGATACGAATTCCTATAGGAATTTTGCAGACGGAATTGTCGTCATATTCAAACTTGTAAGTATTACATGCCCAACATAATATGCAGTAAAAAGACAAAATCACAAAAGTCCTAGGCCAGCATATTTGTTACAGTTTGTTCATTCAGGGAAAAGGTAAGACTATTTGTATGCACAATAACACTTCATCTGAGGTGAAAATGAAGTGATTTGTGAAGCGAATTAAATCGTATTTTTGAGACGAACCTTTATTCTTCATGTTAACAAATGCTAGAATAGGCGTCTAGTAGAATATGATATACTTTTCAATTTTGTTGGCAAAATAATCAAAATCGACAATCTATAAGTTTTACGAATTAGGCCTAAATCCCACTCAAATATCTAGGGAAGCAGGAAAGATTTTATTAACAGAGGCGATGCTAAGGGCAAGGTCGTTGCTTAGGGTAAGAAGTCTTTCGGCTTGATCAAATGTAATTATTAACTAAACAAACAAATACAAATGACAAAATGATATCGTCTGCTTAACACGATGATTGAGACAAGTTTAAAGAAATACTAGTAATGACTAATCATATATTGTTGTGGCTATAGCCATAGAAGCATAATTATAATTCTTAAATAAAACATTAAATACGGAAGAAAAGTCATTCGGTAAAATAAATTAACATAATTTACATTATCTTGCTGTAAAACTGTGACGTCAGTAATAATTGTGACGTCATATATTCCAACTGGTGGTGCAGAATTCGCATCGGAAATTTTTACCAGCTTCATAACAGATGAAATGTCTTTGAGCATATTTCTATACCAAATTTGTCGACGATCGGAAAAGCATCGAAAGCATTAAAAATAATAAATCATTAATACTGACCATCATTTGTAAAACAGAACACAAAATTGTTTTTAAGGCAGTTTAATTGTATCGCATTGACAAAGAGAGCGAAAAACTAGAACTAAAGCATTAAAACTTGTGACATAAAATGTTTCCCTAGGAACCACTAACAAAAGCAAAGCTATCACTGTTAGGGCCACTGTTGTCATCGCAATGCCATAAATGCATCACAGGACAGGAAAACACATAATAAGACAACACAAAGTGGCAAGTATAAGTAAAGCCAGTCAAGCCAGTAAAGCAAGGCATATAATTCACCAAACTTGAATCTGCAAAAACTTTAATAAATTTAACTATTTATATGGGTATACATAGCCATTAATAATGCACTGTGAATCGTCACTTATCACACAGACAAGTAAAACTCGTGATTCTCTCCTGCTCGTGTTTGTATCAAAGCATTAAGCATGACATAACAAACAGGTTGAAAAGCCTCTAAAACCAAATATGGTGAAAACAGCAGGATCCTAGATCCTTAATCTTTTAAATTTAATTTAATTAAGGAATAAGAAACACACATATACTGCAAAAACAGATAAAGTTTGACTTCTGCCACAACTCGAGCATTACAAATTCATGTATATTAAAACATCTCAGTTCTTGGTTGTATTTTCAAGGTCCAACGAAATCTCCATAATGCCTGTCTATTTTAGATATCTATTTTCGACAACTTATTGGAATATTTTTCATATTGATGGTTTATGCATTAGTAATGTTAAGTTACAAAACCATGTTGCTTATAAGAGATCGAAGAAACGGCCTGCACTTCGCAGTTTGCGAAGCAGATATCAAAATCGGTTCAAAATTGCGAAGCAAAGGACAAAATAGGGAAGTAAAATTTATGTATAATATAATTTATAGGATTTATAAGGTATAAACGCATTTTTTATTCCCACTGTTTATCGTATAAATTGTTTACTGCAAACAGAAGAGAAATATCTAAACGAATATAAATATCTATTCCAAACGCAGATGCCTTGCCAGGTGCAAAAATCTAACATATCTATATTCGTTTGATATGCATTTTACAGAACACCATAAATGAAGTTGTATAGTCTTACTAATATTACACAAAGAATTAACACAATGTAATAAATGAGAATCCATTTGAATGTTTTATGAAAATTAAGATGAGAAGTAGACAACATCGCTAAAACAAAAAATTTAAATCACAAAATGCCAAAGCTACTTCGCAATTCCTTAAAACAAAATATTCGCCTTAAGCACTAAAATGTTAACAAAATTGTATATAGTGAAGTGAATTTCAGACGGTAATTCCAACTCTCTGTATGTTCTGACAGTTATTTGTACAATTATTTTTTAGAAAGAAAAGATGGCAATCACGCCATCGAATTACCATTGAATAGCTGGAACAAGTGCTATCAATATATTGAATATGGTCGCATTTTGATCTTGACAGAACTTTAACGGTATTTTATTTCCATCCCAGAAAATATAATGTATAACGTGATTTCTCCAGAAAAATATATTAATACAAATATTCAAAACAATTTTTTTATAAACACTTAGGGTTTCAATAATTCGATTTAACCCTATTTCCCCTGGGGGTGGGCAAATATGCCCTCTAACAAAAACTTTTAAGCACTATGAGTTAGCATTTGAAACTTGGTTTAAACATAAATTTAAACACTTTTAGGCTGCGGTCACACCAAAATATTATCATGCTTATTTAACACATCAGTGCATAAACGTTTACTAAACCAAATTGCGGTAAATATTAAACGGAATTCGTTAGAGCTAAATTACGATTTTAAAGCATTTTCTTAAGGTCATGATACACAATACCATTTTTGCCGTATTTCATTATTAGATTTACCAAGGAGCACGGTTTTTTAGACAAATATTTTCGTGTATCTTTGAAAGATCGAGAAAAAATACTACTAAAATTAGATTTTTGTTCGACCGTCGTATGAATTTTGACCAATCAGAAGGCAGAAAGTAAAGCGGTTAGTTAGCAAGACAGGAGAAAACAAAGTATCATATTTAACGAGAAAGTAACGAGAAGATGGAAAAAAAGAGAAACTGTACTGTTTATTCAAGAACTTGAGAAGGAGGAAAGCCTCTGGAAGTTGGAGAAGGTGGTCAATCCTAACGTTCTCTTTTTTGTAAACTGTTGCTGTAGCTTCAGCACTGAAAGCTATTGTCTATTTACTCTCCATGTTTAAAAAGACTTCTTTGTCGTATCGTGTGTCTGTAAATTATTAAAAAAAGCCTGTTTAGCAAATCAACAGTACAAGTCGTACACTAGACTAGAGTCGCTCGGTGGAAATCAGCGAGTGCTTTGACGCGTCTGTTCACGGGGGCTCGCGCGGAACTGATATGCCCATGTATTTGTTCCCAGAGGACCGACGCTTGCTAGTCCAGTTGTACGAATAACATCGTCCATGTGTCATGGCCTTTATACGCTGTTTTATGCAAAAATATTGTGATTCTTTTGAGCAGCTGGTTGTTTACTGAAATAAAATTAAATCCTTTGTTTTAAGATTAAGCTGTCAGCTAAGCATAAAAATGTATATCTAAATCACGCCTCGAGGCATGATTTAGATTTATGCTTAATCTAAACGCAGGAAAGTATAATTGAATAGAAATCTCTCAAGAAAAGTTTTCGGTCACATCAAAATATTCTTAAGCCAACTTTGTTGCTATAGCTACGCACGGATGTGTTAAATAATCATGATATTTTTTTTGGTGTGACCGCAGCCTTAGTATAACTATATTTGGCTTGTTTTGGCGAAGTTTCAGGGTCATATCAATTATACAACAGAAGTTAAAGGTTATTAATCAAGACCACCTATCAAAATTACGGTTAATTCTGCCAAATCCTTACAAACTTTGAGCAAACATAACTCCAATTTGCAATGACTTTAGGTCATGAAGCTTTGCATGTACACTACCTGCCTGAAGTTATTACATAATATGTATATTAAACCACGTGGTTATTTGTATGACGTCATATACAGCCATTACTTAATTCTAGCACTTCAAGCTTGCGAAAGCTTCCGATAAATATTGTTGACGTTAGCAAAAGCTGATGACGCCAGCACAAAAACAATAGATGTTTAGAAAGTACTTATTGAATACTATATGTGTGCCAAATTTCAACTTCTAAAATATACCCTGAAGGAGTTTGGGTAGGGTGGCAAATATGCCCCCCAGGGGAAATAAGTTCTTGGGGGGAAACAGGGTTAACAAAGACAATTATTCCGAGTGAAATAGTAATGCAGCGAATAAATAACTGAAAGATTTATTTTAGAGATTGTTCCATACTGTCATACTGTATAAAGGATGCAGTAAATTCAACTATACTATCTCATCTAGGTAATATCTTGAAGTAACTTAACAGCTTGAACATTGTTTAACGTAAGAAGAATTTTAATAATATCATTAATTAAGGTTTTTGGTTTCTTAACTTTAATCAATTCAATTAATTCCACTGTTGGACTCATCTTATTATTTCGTTGTATATCTAACTGAAACATAGGAATACGATCACCATAACCAAAACATTCAGCAACATACTTCCAATCTTTTGCAGACTTGTCATGTATTGTGAGTTTCGAAGCTAATGTTTGAATGTCATTCGGCGAGATATCATCAAGCACTTGATTGCTGCTATAGTTTTGGATGACACCAACTGCTTTCTTTGGCATGCCACTTTGTAGTAAACATTTTCTGAGCTCGGAAATAGGTGTATCACAAAGTTCAATACACATAGTACTGAGAAAAGAAGCAGCAGGATCTCCACCTCCTTCATAACAATTTCTTAGATGTGTTATGTCATCTTCACTTATATTCAAAAGCTCAGCAAGACCAAAAACATTGTTTTCTTTCCCATTCTTCCCAACTGTTTTCTGATCAAGCACAGGTGCCAGTTCATCAAGGAGGAAGGAATAACCAAGATCTACAAAGAAAAATTCGCAATCACAACGCAGAATTCGAAATTCGTATCAATTTCCATACAGAACTGTATGGAAATTGATACGAATTTCCATACGAATTTTGTGGACGGTCCCTTATACAATTCAAATTGTATTGTTATTTACGATGTCAAAAATTTAAAGAGAAAAGTATGTTTGCAGTGACGTATCCAGAGCTTTTTTGGGACTACCGTTTTCTTATAGCCAACTTTTGCTTAGTTTAGTATCTCCGTGAGGAACCACCATGGTTGGTGCCGAAGGGGAAATTTTGGGTTTTGAGGTCCCTAGATCGCCGGAAAATGGCTTTGCGGCACT
>JAUCNQ010141448.1:0-16918 GCA_032352715.1 Bougainvillia muscus | reverse complement strand
TATACGTCGGTATTAAGACAGAATGCTCGCATTCTGTCTTAATACCGACGAATACGAACTGAAAAAAAGTCCGGATATAGCTGGATTTACAGTTGGATTTTGTGCAGTGAGTATCCTTTAATAAATTTTAATAATTAATAATGTTTTTGATGTTTTAGTAGAATGTAATAAGACATATAATAAGAAAAGAATTACGTCATTTCAGGAAACGTTTTATTATATTTTCTCAGTATTTTACTTCGGAAATCGAAATATTAGAATTAATAAAACTATAATGGTATAATGACGTCTATCAAGAATGTTGTCATTATTATCGTATGACAGGCCTTATTTTAAACATGAGCATGGCCGGATTCAGAACATGCTTTTACCTAGTCACAGCAATGAAATGGAGATTCAAATCATGCCCAAAGTCATTAATTCTAATAGCTTTCTGTATAAGGTTCTCTAAGACCATCATCATACAGAAGGCTATCAAGAATTAAAATTTTAAGTTCTTCCTCGTGTTGCTCTGACTAGGGCTGGATCCGCCACTGATGACATAGTTGTTTTTTGGAGATTTTTGTTTTCCTTGAATGATATTTAGGTGGCCTTATTTCAAGGTCAGTTTGGCTATTTACATTTACTTGTGTGCAAACTTTTCAGCCGGAAAACCACAATAATTGCTTAGAAAGAAGTCGGAACACCCCCCCCCCCCCCCTCCCTGCTTTGGAAATTGCTTGGAACAAAATGTGACAAGTGGTGGTATGACAGGCAGAACTATTTAGGATCATTTAAGATTTTATTACAACCTCGTTCCCAGGTCCTCTCTGCTTATTTTGTGTCCCTGGGTACGATGTTGATTTTAATAATTATGGAATATGAAGTGACATATAATAAGACAAAAATTACGTCTATTTAAGGAACACTTTTATTAAAAATGTCGTTATTATATCGTATCGTAGCAGACCGCCTTCACTCATGCCTTTAACATGGGATAATTGTTTCTTAGACGTTAAGAGTGCTTGTAAGTATATTCGAGTCGATCTTCTCTGTTCTGAACGTTCTAAACGTTCGAAGCGACAAGGTCCTGGAAGGGGTAAGTATAAAATGATAAGATGATCAATGATATTTGCTAAATTCATTTTCTAAATATCAGAATCAGAAACACTGTGAACGACATTGATAAAAAAGCGTACAGTTGCGAAATAGTCCACAAATCTTTGTGTTATGTTTGATTTGTTTTTAAACTCTTTTTAGACTTGAGTTTTCGTTCTTCCGTAAGTTGAAATGTTGTTTGTACCATGTGTACCCGTCTATGAAGTGATAACTTTGATACAAAGATGGAGCACATGCTGTAATGTATGTGGCAATGAAATGTACAAAGAGTTATTGTTCCTCCATGACAGAAATTTTGGGCCAATAAAAAAATTAACTCCAAATTTTCATTTTAATGGGATTATTATATGAACCGGTTGTTAGGTTCATACACACTATGACACATAAACATACACATATCGGTGTACACAAAACGTGCTACACTAGCAAAGACGAAACACTTTACTTACGATACAGTAAAGTAAATTAATTCTAATCACTGTAAAGTAAAAAGTCGTCACGGTAAAGTTTTCTTCTTTACTGTAAAGTAATAAGTCGTTACGATAAAGTTTTTTCTTTAGAAGTTTGTAAAGCTTTTCGTCTTTGCTAGTGCTATTTCCTGATATTTGACTATGATATTAAGATTTTTATGCATTGCTCCAAGTAATTTGTATTTTTGCCCAATTCTGATTCATGCTACCAAATGTTTTAAAATATCGTTTTTTGACCAGTAGATAGATATAATGGCGGGTTGTAGCGCAAGCGCGTTTTCTTACCTCAATCAAGTTTTTTCCTCATAAAAGGGAAACTCACTTTCGGCATTACAGCAACGGTGTACTGCGCATGCTATTTTGTTTTTTGTCAGGAACTCGATGAAATCGGAAAGAACAAGCCCGGGCATGCCTCGATGACGTCATCAATTTCTGGTCTGTTAAATACAACGATAATTTTTCAGACCAGAAATCCCCTTACTCATCTTCAGCATTATGATTGCTAAGCAACTGCGCTAGAATTCTGTCCATTAGCATAAGAAAAGTTTTTTAAAAACTATATAATCAAGAGAAATGAATTACTTTAGAAACACAATGCAATATCAGCGCCGGTAGCTGCAACACGTGATGCACTTGCGGAAAGACTTCAAAGTGTCCGTGAAACTGCTACTTTATTATATAATAGGACTAAGGAGAAATTAGGATACGGGAAAACACTGAAAGATGTTGTAGAAAATCAAGCTGAAGAGCAACACAAAGATGATCAAGAACAGCAGCAAGAAGATGTCGATCTTTCACCCGAAGAGCATGATGTCGCAATGAACAGAGCATATCGAAGTTTTAGATCACCTGGCTTACCGAAAGCAGACATCGATATCTACATAAAAAAGGTCACCCCACACATGAAAACACTCATTCAAGAGCAGCTTAGAGAGCTCCATTCTGCAAAGGTCCAATTACATATGTCGGTTATGTGGAAAAAGCCAGTGGAAGTGCTCATCGAGCTAGATCCTGAAGAACTAAAAAGAGTGTCTGTGAAACCCGGTGTTGCTGCTGAAGATAACTTTATCAAGATAGATAAGCCATTTAATAGCAAGATGACAGAGGTGTTTGAAGGAAGTGACATAGACGAGATTTGGCGTGTTATGTTTGCATGTATCAAGACTCAATCGGAACATCCTGCACTACCAAAGAGCGGCTTTACATTGGAACACATCATGCATTTAGACATCGATTTTCATAAGCTAAGTTTAACAAGGGGTAGCTCATACATTAAAGTACCAGAATGGATAGCAAAAAAAAGGCAGTCCTCAACCCCCAAAAATGCGATGAGGAATGCTTTAAATGGGCTGTAATTGATGCATTGCATCACGCTGAAATCAAGAAGGATCTCCAGCGGGTATCAAAGCTCGAGCCATATGTAGATCGATACAACTTGCAAGGCTTGGAGTTTCCAGTGGCAATTAATAAGATAGGTAAGTTTGAAAAGAACAACCCAGATATCGCAGTAAATGTGCTGTTTTTAAGCAAGAATAAAGATGATGCTGAAACATTGGAATGTGTAAAGCATCTATTCGAGGATGACATTGAACCTGTTGAATGTATTCGATTTTTTATTTGGTGATGCTCAGTACACAGCTCTACATCTCTCGATGCAGTGACACAAGGTAGCATCTACATAGCTCGCAGATCAGACTTTAACGGCAAGCGCAGCAAGCAGGTCAATTTGCTCCTGGTCGTTGATGGTAAGAACAGGCATTACGCAGCGATCAAAAACCTATCAAGATTGCTCTCTTCAATGAATGCCAAACACAAAGGTGCATACCAATATTGCCTGAACTGCCTAAATGGGTTTAGAACAGAAAGCAAGAGATAAACACTACGAGTATTGTAGTGATCATGATGAGGTTAAGGTCACGATGCCAACAGAGAAAGATAAATGGTTAAAATACCACCAAGGTCAGAATCAATTTAGCGTGCCATTCATGTTATATGCAGACTTTTAAAGTATCTTAAAGCCGATGGATGAGCGATATAGGGATAAGATGAATCAGATGAAGAGCGAGAGAAGCGGTAAGTCAAGTACAGAAAAGATCAACAAGCATATACTCTCATGTTGGGGAGTCTACAGTAAGTTTGCATATTGAGAGGTTCAAGATCCTCTCACTGTATACCGCGGTAAAGACTGTGTAGAAAGGTTTATAGACCATATTGAGAGCGAAGTTAAGCGCTTATTTGAAGCGTAGCCACAGCAGCCAATGATAGATCTGACAGATGTATTACAGAGAGAGCACGAAGAGGCAACATGATCCACAGAACAACAGAAAGGTGAGAGATCACTGTCACTACACTGGATAATATCGAGGCGCTGTGCATAATATTTGCAACTTAAAATACAGAATCCCAGATTATATTCCAATCGTGTTTCACAACTTGAGTGGATATGACGCGCATCTCTTCATACGAGAGCTTTGAAAGCGGTTTAACAAAAAAGACATCGGGTGCATCGCAGAAAACAAAGAAAAGTATATCAGTTTTAACGTGAAACTTCCTGTTAAATTGCCTGGAGTAACAGATAAAAACGGAAAACAGGTGTACAAAACGACCAGCTTAAGGTTTATCGACAGCTATCGATTCATGGCTTCTAGCCTAGATAAGCTATCAAAGAATCTAAATGATGATCAATGCAAAAATCTCCGATGGTTTTATGAAAAAGAAGATGTGTTTCAGCTGATGCGGCGCAAGGGTGTATATCCCTACGAGTACATTGATGGATGGGAAAAATTTGAAGAGACAGAGCTACCATCAAAAAGCTCGTTTTACAGCAAGCTATACATGAAAAGAAGCAGAAAGAAGTACACTTGGAGACTATCACGATGTCTACTTAGCAACAGATGTGCTGCTACTGGCAGATGTATTTGAGACGTTTAGGGACACGCGTTTAGAGCATTACAAACTCGATCCAGCACATTACTACACAGCTCCAGGGTTAGCGTGGCAAGCTGCACTAAAAAAAGACAGGTGTTAACCTCGAGCTGTTGACAGACGTTGACATGTTGCTGATGTTTGAGAATGCTATCAGAGATGGTATCACCCAAGCCGTACATCGTTTTGCAAAAGCAAATAACAAGTATATGGAAGATCAGTACGACACGAGTAAAGAGTCGTCGTATCTTCAGTATCTGGACGCGAATAACCAATACGGTTGTGCGATGAGTCAAAAGTTGCCAACCCATGGGTTTAAATGGATTTCGAATTTGGAAGTAGTTACTGCAGAAAAGATCGCTAAACTGGTGGAAAAAGACAAGCATGGCTATCTCTTAGAAGTCGACGTCGACTATTTAAAAAACCTCTATGATAAACATAACGAGCTACCGCTTTTGGCGGAAAAGATGAAGATCAGCAAAGTCGAAAAGTTGGTTCCCAACTTGAATAACAAGCAAAAGTATGGGGCTCACATCAGGGCGCTGGATCAGGCGTTAAAACATGGTCTGATGCTAAAGAAGGTACATCGAATAATTCAATTCTAACAAAGCGCCTGGCTAAGGCGATTTCAATACGCGACTGAGAACTGCTGCAAAGAACAAGTTTGAGGAGGACTTCTTTAAACTCATGAATAATAGCGTTTTTGGTAAGACCATGGAAAATATTAGAAACCACAGAAATATGAAGCTGGTCACTAATGAAGAAAAATACCAAAGATACGTGATGAAACCAAACTTTGAGGATAGTGTAAAATTTAGCGAAAACCTTATGGGTGTTGAAATGGGGAAGACAGAGGTAGTGATGAATAAACCTGTATACCTCGGTGAAGCTATACTAGACCTTAGTAAAATGATCATGTACGAGTTTCACTATGACTACATGATCCCCAAGTATGGAAGCAAGGCGCGGTTGTGTTACATGGATACAGACAGCTTTGTCTACCATATTAAAACAGAAGATTTTTATCGAGATATAGCTGCTAATGTAAAAAATCTGTTTGATACCAGTAACTACTCTCGAAAAGACGCAAAACCACTACCTATCGGAAAAAATAAGAGAGTCATAGGACTGTTCAAAGGTGAACTCGGTGGAAATATCATGACTGAGTTTGTATCGCTGAGATCAAAGATGTATGCGTACAAGGTGCGAGGTGCAGAAAAGACTGAAGGAAAGCGCTGCAAGGGGGTTAAGAAATGAGTGGTAGAAGAAGAGATTGTCTTTGACGACTACAAGAGGTCCTTGAATGATGGTAAAAATGTTTATCGAGAGCAGGTCCTGTTTCAAAACAAAAAACACAAGATTTACACCGTACTAGAGAATAAAATAGCACTCAATAAGGATGAAGATAAACGGATTATACAAGTAGATGGTGTGACAACACTTGCGAGAGGCTATAAAAAATTCTAAAACTTTAACCAATGTTTACTGGAGCGGAACTCTACGTCAAACATTTTTTAAAGACACATCGGCATGATTTTTCATTAAAATCATGCAGTATGCGTGTTTTTAATGAAAAATCACTCATGCCCAAACGTCTCTTTAATATATAAAAGTTTTCAAAATTGTTGAATCGAGCGCACCACGAGTAAAAAGCTAATTAACCATGTAATGGACTATATAAAAACTCAAACGTTATTAAATTGTTCTGGCGAGAACGAGATCATACCGTAATGTAGCTACTGTTCATCTCCGGACCGTCGGAGCCCCCGGACCCTGAATTCATCGGCTACATCGGTGAGTTCTGGTACTCCGGGGTTGTTCCAAAGTTGGGAAATGACATCTGGAAAGGTAGAACGAAAGTAAATGGCTGGGGTAGAGCTAAGAGCTAGTGGAGATCTAGATCTGAGAAGCTAGGGAGGAGTGCCGGTAGTCGGAGAGCATGGTTAAAGTAAAATGGAACAAGGTGATGAATGAATGCGAGCCTTAACGAAAGTGTGGTTAGAGCAGTTACACAAAATGGGACCCCTGTGTGACTGTAATGTCCACAAAGAAAAGTAGAAAGCTATAGCTGGAAAGCTAACACCTAAAATATCAGATATCTGATAAAAACGGGCTGAAAGAAAGGTCCAACTCAAAAATCAACGGCAAAGTAAAGAGCTGTGAAACAATCATCAGAGTTAACTCTGATACAATGGGCTGAAAGAAAGGTCCAACTCAAAATCAAGGGCAAAGTAAAAAGCTATGAAACAATCATCAGAAATAACTTTGATACAATGGGCTGAAAGAAAGGTCCAACTCAAAATCAACGGCAAAGTAAAAAGCTGCGAAACAACAAACTCCATACGTTCAGGAGTACAACCGTGATAACTAGGTCGACTAGTTCGACCTCCTTGCAGTTTTTTAACCCTGTCTGATAGACAAGATTAAAACACCCTTAAAATAAGGGACTGGTCGCCAGACCTTCTGTTATATCTCCTCTTTTTTTTGAGTAGGCTTTGGACCTTCCCTCCAAAGCCTGACCTCGTCAAGGTTTCAACTCTTTTGAACATTTTTTTTTTATGTCAACAATTCCTAAAAACCTGCCAAAGTTTAAAATAAAAATGAACATAGAACTGTTGCTAATATTATCTTTGTACATAGGAATAATTGTTATTTTTTTTAGGTTAAGCCTTTAATAAACAGAATGGAGCAGTTTAACGAAATCTTCGATGCTGTTGATACCCAGAGGGAGGGTGTTGATCAGTCACAAAAGCGACAAGTGCTAAAAGATCTGATCTCTCAGGGAAAAACGTTGCCTGGGAAAACACTGTGGACTGTAGAATGCGTAGACAAGGCCTCAAACAAGGTGATCAATAAGCTGTACAAGACCGCAAAACGGAACCCAACTGTCAAGAAAAAGGACCTAGTATTTCGTCTATGAGGAGTTGATAACGTAGCAGCAATGATGGGAGATATCAACTCAAATTTTTTGATCAAAAACTCTGCGTCAGAGCTGCTCGGAAAATTTATGCCTAGCATTAACGTCAGCTCGCATACACCTATGGAAGTCTTAGGATCCCATACCTATGAAAAATGCGGTATTGTATTGGCTCCGATATCGCTGGTTTGTACAATATTTAACCATCTGGACTGGCAAACATTTGCACAAATCTCGGAAGAACGCGAAAAACTCGCTGCTGAAGTCAAAGGTGTAGAAAATGACTTGACTTTTCTTGAAATAAATGAGTGAAGTGAAAACCATAACCAAGCCAAAAAATCCAGGTCATGTTCAATCTGAAAGAGACCTTGCTGAACGAAACAGGGAAAAAAAGAGGACCTGAAAACGCAGGTACCTGGTCAGGTACCTATTGAGGTATCTATTGAGGTACCTAGTCAGGTATCTATCGAGGTACCTAGTCAGGTACCTACAGGTACCTACGTCGTCGCGGCGTTGGCTATTCTCGCAGTGGTAATGTTAGTATATTTTAAAACAAAAAAGCCGCCTCAAAAGCAATCAATAAAAATCGACAATCCGTTTAAATAAAGTATGTCTAAACCCGATTATGAAATAAAGGATTTAAAGAAGTCTATAATGTGCGCTGCCTTAGTATCAAAGGGCGTTATGGCCCCGGTCACACAGTCGGACTTTTCATATTTGGCGGTAGCGGCAGGATTATACTTATACCTTATAAAACCTGATAAAGATGAAGATGAAAAAAAAAGTTGATTGCTGCTGTGATGATGGCTAAGAAAAAAAAAGATGATGAAGATGATTGCTGTCTATCTGCCTTATAATAAAGTATGTCTAAACCCGATTACGAGAAAGAAATTGTTGATAGCTTATGGCTAGCAGCACGCCTGGGTGTCTACACCGTGGCAATTAGTCTAGGAGGCAAGAAGCTACTCGGTGGAACAGCACCGAGTACCAAAATGGACTTTACAGATGGCGCCATGCTTGGAGGTTATCTAACAGCAGCGATAATCATAGATGACCACGCGCTCAAACAAGGATGGTACAAAGATGCGATTTCTATGAAATAAATGGCTTCAATCGCAATAATGATAGGAGGTGCAGTAATGAATGCCCTAGCTTTCAGTGGTACAAACTATTTATTTAGTAAAATGGACAAAAAGCAAGCAGCTGGGGAACGTGAAAAGCAGCTACAGGCTGAAAAAGATCTTCGTAAAGCACAGATTAATTGGGCTCATGAACGACAGCGAAAGACTGACTCTGATTCTCAGTTTTTGCAAAAGGAGCAACATGCTTTGGCTGCTATAAATGAGATGGACGACGCAGCAAGAGAACTATATTTGGCAATGCACAAGCAAGAGTTTCCACCAAAACTGAGTGATTTCTATCACCCCTCTGAACAGCAAAAAACAGGTGAATTAGCGTTTATTGTTGGAGGATTGAACATTTTAACAGTGGTTGTGTACGAGTGGCTGTAAATGCTGTTTTTTTGTCTCTAATAAATGGAGACAAAAGAGTCTCAAAAACTAAAGCAGATATATTATCAACCGGACCACTTGTGGACTGGACGAAAGGCTATCCGAGAACTCCAAAATGGATCTAAGTTACCCCGTAAAACGGTTATATATTGGATTTCTCGCCAGTTGCTATGGATACGGTTTATCCTAGGCCCTAAAAGTATTAATCATCCTCATTTCTCGATAACGAAGCCGAATAAGATGCATCAGTTTGATCTTATGTACATGCCCCATGATAAATTGTACGGGAACACGTACAAATATCTCTTGACGGGGATCGATGTAACCTCAAGGTATAAAGTAGCGAGATCTCTGCGAACGAGAAAAGCTTCAGAGGTATCAGAGATGATCAAAGATATCTACAAAAAAGGCCCCTTGCGCTATCCAGAGGTTGTTCAGGTGGACAATGGAAGCGAGTTTAGGGCAGATGTGACAAGGCTGCTGGAGAGTAAGGGCGTTAAAGTCCGTAGAGCGACGACGAAATACCACCACACGTTTGATACCTTTTCAGAAGCATTCAACAAAGTGCTTCAACGTGGGCTGTTTAGGCCACAAGATGCTAAAGAGCTGCAAGACTCTATGGAAGTTGCTACGACCTGGGTCAGACACGTCCCAAAGGCAGTTCAAAAAATGAATAACACGGTGACTGTCATGATTGGGATAAAACCTAACCAGGCAATCAAGATGGAAGACGTGCCACTGGTTAAAGCAGAAGCATATTCTAAGGAGGAATTTTTACCTGAAGATGGGCTTTTTCTCTACTTGTTACAGCCTGGTGAAGAGCATGGGGACCAGCGTCGACGTGCGACTGATGCGATGTGGTCCAAGCAGACCTACAGAGTTGATCGCATCGTAGAAGAGCCCAGTAATCGTGTGCTTTACTATCTGACTGATGGTCCAGAGCGAGCGTTTGTCAGGGAAGAGCTCATGTTGATCTCCGAAGATGTCGAGGTTCCACCAGAGTATGTGCAGCAGTGGTAAGCGTGAAATACCAGCAGAGTTGGATGGACTGAACCCCTCCACCTACTGTCCAATATCTAAAGATGTCTGAAGCTAACAAATCTACAATGGCACCATGTTGTTACTGGCGTTGCGAAGTCATAAAAGGTAAAGTGTACCAATGCCCCATGAGATATAACCCCTGTTTTACCCTCTATTGAAGTGTAGTTTGACGAGCAAAATCGTACTTGGTTCAAACCTGCTCATATTGAAATTTTTTTGGGTTTAAAACATATTGACACGTCAGTTTCAGGTCTAGACAAGAGTGAAATGTGCGCTAGAAAAAAAATTGAACCAACCTACCGTACTACGGTAGGTTGGTCTGGACCAAAATATCAACAGAATAAAACAGACATTTTTCTATCTGTCTATGGTGTGATGCATATAATCATAAGCAGTCGCAAGCCAAAGGGAAAAAAACTACAGCAATGGGTTTTGAATGAAATTATCCCACGTGGACTTACTAAAAAACACCATCAGGCTATTGAAGAACATCAGCAAGCTTTGGCTATACTCAATGATGATCTCGAAGAAAGTCAGAGGCAAGTCGTTCTATTAGAGCAAGATAATGAAGAACATCAGCAAGCTTTAGCCTCGATAATTGATGATCTAGAAGATAGTCAGAGGCAAATCGTTGTATTGGAGCAAGATAAATTAGAGCTCTGCAAACGGACTGTTCTCCATCTAAATGATCAAAGGAAGAATAGCGGTATGGTGATTATTCAAAAAAATAATTGTGACGAATTCCCATATGTCGCGATATGTGGTCAACAAGGCTACGTCGCACAAAAAATTAAAAATAAGCTGACAGACTATTCTGATGCAGCCATTATTGTTTTGGCAGAAACTCCAAATGCTGCGAGTAAAACCATGATTGATGAACGTCTCAGCGGTCTAAAAGACGAAAGAGCCACGCGACTCGAGCGAACTTCACAAAACCGGAGAGAGATCCAAAGTCAGTTTGCAAGAATCCGACAGACCATTGAAAAGGTGGTTGATAGCGATACGACGCTCGCTGAAAAGATCAAAACATTGTTTCGAGAACAAGGTATCACCATCGCTGCAGTACTGACGGCGCTTGGTCTAATAATAGAGTCTATTAATCAGGCAGTCACCGGTGGTTCAGGAGGTGGAGGTATACCTAGCAAACCACCAGCAAACGGTGTTAAAGAGTGGGTTAAAAAACAGCTCAAGGCATTGGCAAGACTGATTGGAAAACTCGCCACGAAATTAGGTGCTGCGCTACCTGGTATCAGCGGAAGTATTATAGCTTGGGTATTGAATTTTTTTGAAAAAAACCACCCTGTTTGTCGCAGAACATATCTGGATCTTACTCGTCTTTGCTACAGGGCTTATCGGATCTTGGCTACTTTAAAAGATAAAAACCAAGTAAGATGAGTGGAATACCCACGACTAGTAGCGCTTGTTTCTCTTCTTCATGATGGACCGCGGTAAGTGGTGGTAATTGCACAGGTGATAACGGTACTTGCTAAGGCTCCCATTTTCCAGCAAATGGATCTGACTTTTGTGGGTCAGGTGTGTCATTGGGTTCTGCTTGGTGGTCTTTAGATTGATTCAGTTTAGATACTTCACCAACGTTTGCAGTTTCAGGAGCGATCAATATATTATTGTTATACCCCTCTATATTTCCGATGCGCAGGTTCATGTCGGAGGGTATCATATAGCACCTGGCAAAGACTACAAAGTTTACCGGTGTGTTAGCATACTTCAGGATCCGCTGAAATTTACCGAGATTGTCTTGCCGGTCTTCAGGTCTCTTAGTAAGTTGTTCGAACTCCTGTAGGTATAGCTGTCTCACAGTGGTGTTGGAAGCATTGTTACCGATAAAAGAAGCCCTCCCCTGAGACTGAGCATAAAGCAGTAATCTCGCGTAGAGTCTGATGCTTTCGGACAGTTTTGTCAACGCAACAAGGGTAAACCCTTTGGACTCTGCTGGCATTATCCACTTCGCCCAATCTCCATCCTCAACAGGGAAAAAAGAGTGGGATGGTTCATCTCAGGCTGCTGAATCAGACTCAAATTTGTATAACGCACTGGGGTCTGCACCGTACTCACTGCAAATTTGCGTAAAGGCACCCTTTGAGAACTCGTTATCAAACGGGTTAAAACCGTCCTCATGGGGGAGTGCGACCTTCATCCTAAACAAGATCCGTCTGATATGGTAGTACACATGAAACTTGAGAATAGTGTGAACGATCGGTGGAACCGCTGCATCAGATTGGGTTAAGTGCTGAGTTGAGATTCCAAGGGCTGTTGTCGGGCAGTGTACTGCAAAACTGAGTTGAGACTGCCAAAAACGCATATATGACATTTTGCCTTCCCATCGCTTATATCTAGCTGATTTTGAACTTGTTCAAGGCATTGTGTAGGTCGTGAAAACGTTGGGGAAGACCAGCGTGATGACACTGCTTTTTAAATCTGTATAGATACGGTGGTGCGTCAGATTTTTTATCACTGGATTCCACCTTCCTCTGTTGCTTGAATATTTTACAGCTCTGTTGTACTGATAAATACTCATCATTTTATTGCATACAATAAAATGACAATTTTCATCGGAGCTATTACATAGCCTTTTATTTTAAACAAGTACTTCAAAGCAGGTACTTCTATTGCAGTTAAATCTATGAAAGTGCAACCGAAGTGGTACAACCTTGCGCAAGACAACGATATCCAGATCTGGAAAGGGTCTAAGGATACCGACTTTAATCCCAAGGTCATCTCATACCCTGCAGGGTACTACAAGTTAAAGCGCTTCATCAACCTCACAGAAAACGGTAAAATAAGGATTACTGTTGAGCAAGGATACACGGTTGCGCTCAGTGATGAGCTGCGAGAGCTTTTAGGACTACGTAAAATGTACTACACAGGACGTGCAGAATCATACGGGAGTAAACACAAGTTTAACTCTCTCAATCACGTCAAGTTAGAGTGCAAGCAACTCGATACAGCAGAGAGTAGTCATTTTCACACGGACTTGGTTCTACATCTCAAGACCATGCACTATTTTAATCTCGGTGCAGACTATTCCATCGGTGACATCGTGTTTCAGCGCTATGAAAACCCTAAGTTTTTTAAGATACATGGTTCTACTGATACCCTGGACTTTAAGATAGTTGATGCCAACGGCAAAGACGTCTCGACGTCTTTAACACACCTTGAACTTATAATAAACGATGGCAGCATATGATATTGCAACAGAAAAAATCACAGCGATAAAGTATGAGGCGAGAGATACCCCTAAGATATATCCTTTATTGCCATCGGCTCCAACTGATGAGTCGCACGTTTTTCGATTTAAAAAGATTGAAGAAATAGAGCAGTTTTTACGTGATGAAGTAAAGGAGAGAGAGAGACTATACAAAAAGTTTCGATTTTGGCGGACAACAACCCACTATATAGACAACGGTTTGATCGCTGGTACTATTATCACTACGACCGGTGGAATAGTAGCGCAAGCCACTGGCATCGGTACCCCTATCGCAATAGCCTTGGAAGGCGTCGGGATTGCTACTGGACTACTTCAAGTAGGTGTGAGAAACGTATAAAAAAAAATAGACCTTAAAGTCAAAAAACACGAGATGATCAAGTTTCTAGCCGAGTCTTCTTTGAACAACGTCTACAATAAAATTTCAAAGGCAATCACAGACGATCATATCGATGACGCAGAGTTCACCACCATTATGGGCGAAAAACAACGTTATCTCGTTGAAAAACAAAAAAATAGATCTCAAGCTAAAAAGAGATTAGCTCTCTAGATGAAAAAGAACGCACATCTCTTGTTAAAAAGACACGCCGAGAAGAACGTGAAAAGATCGCAAAATCTGTACCTAAACTGTACCTAGACGACCCACCACCGTATAACTGTTGATTTATAACACTTGCGTGTTATAAATCTTTAATATCCGCCATAGTCTACTACAAAACCCACTACCTCGCCTGTTGTTACGTCTATTTTTACCCCATTATGGATTACGATATTTTTTCCTTTTTTTTCTTTTAAAGTTTTAGCCATCTGCTTTTCTAAAATGTGGATATAAGTTTTTAATGCGCAATCTTTACATTCTTTATACCCTGCTGGACGCCAATTGACCGCTGATTTTTAGGATATTTAAGTACTTTTTCACTTCTTAACAACTGATCAAGTTGAATCCTGTTCAGAGTCGAATAACCTTTTAAGCCACGTTCTTTTGCATCTGCTCTTATTTGTTTCAATGTCAACATTTTATTGACATTTCATCATCTTCTAAACCACTTAAACGTGCTGTTTGCTGGCTTTTCATCTCATTTACTCGCTCAACTACTAATTAATTACTACCTTGTTTGTATACAGAATCTAAATGTAACACCGCTGTAGCTTCACATTTTGTGTTTTCCGGCTTCCAGCCATAGAAATTTGTGGTGATGCAGTTATCCGATATTTTTACTTTGGTATTTACGTAACGATCTCTGTTTACAGGGTCTTTTGTCAAGCTATTGATTAGTTGTTCTCCTACTTTACTCAAGATTATTCTGTACTGATCAAGCCAATCTTGATGTCCAGAGAGATCAAAGCCCATCGTATGAGGTGATTATATAGTTTTGACATTAAACAACTTTTTAGAGTGGACACAGTTAGCTCCACAGCTGTTTAATCTCTCGTTTCTCATCTTCTGGCATACACCACTCCCACCATCGATCAGGACGCCACGCCACAGGGAGCAGCTCTTCATTGATTGCAGTCTTTTGCGCTTTTCGCTGCTTATAGTCAGACACCAATTTAGGTGGGCACACCTGACACTTCTCTTGACTCACGAACCAATCAGGGACATACCTCACCATCTCTGTATCATTTTCGACTGCCTCATCGCACATCGAAGGGGTCTTAAGGTGGTCGGGAATATATATAAGGGCCCACGGATCTCTATCGACTTTCGCGTTGCACATCTTTTGAGTCTTGAAGTGGTCGGGGACATACTTTAGCGTCCAGGGTTTAGATAGGACTGCCTCGTTGCACATTTCTTCCGTCTTAAGGTGGTCGGGGATATAATTCAGCATAGCTGGACTGGCTAAGACTATCTCGTCGCACATCTCTTGGGTCATGTAGTCAAAAATTACATTTCCGATTTATGCATTTCTAAAGTAATTCATATCTCTTTATTATGTACAGATTTTTGACATTAAACAATTTTCAGAGTGGACAAAACTCTTGCGCATGCGCAGTGTTGCTATAATATGAGTAAGGGTATTCAAAGCATGCGCAGTAACCGTTGCTACAATGCCGAAAGAGATTTCCCTTATTTAAACATTAGGTCTGTAAAATACAACGATAATTTTACAGACCAGGAATTGATGACGTCATCGAGGCATGCCCGGGCTTGTTCTTTCCGATTTCATCTAGTTCCTGGCAATAAACAAAATAGCATGCGCAGTACACCGTTGCTGTAATGCCGAAAGTGAGTAAGGGGATTTCCTTTTTATGAGGAAAAAACTTGATTGAGGTAAGAAAATGCGCTTGCTCTACAACCCGCCATTATATCTCTCTCCAGTGTGGTCATGGTTGGAGTCAAATAAGAATTTTTTCACCTTTCTAGAACACCCAGAAAATGCACTTCCTGCACCCAAATTATCTGCCAGACTACAGTTTTCTCAAGGTATCTTTCCTGTGAGAAAGGAGTCACTCTTTTACTGTCACCCTTTCTAAGGCTCTCCCTTTCTAATTCATAAATTAGCACCCCCTATTAACACCCCCTGCCTCTTTCAGTCTAATTTGAAAGTATGCACATGTACAATGACACTTCATATGAAATGGAAATGAAATGATTTGGGAAGCAAATTTAAGCGAATTTTGAGACGAACCCTAATCACGAGTTACTGTTTGCGAACGACAGTTTAAACCATTCCACATGCATCTATACTTTCTATTTTCTAAAAAGGATATTCCCTCTTTTTGGTAAAATTAGTCGAACTCACAGTGGGATTTACCACTGCACAAAATCCAACTGTATCCGGTTTTTTTTTAATCCGTATTCGTCGGTATTAAGACAGAATGCAAGCATTCTGTTTTAAAACCGACGTATACGGACTGAAAACAGGAGTAGACGGACTGTATAAAGGTCCGCATACAGCTGTATTTGCGCAGTGACACTGACAATAAAATAATCCAAAAGTTGAATGGGATATCACGATAACGTGAAACATTTCAGAAAACTGTTCTCCTTCTTCGGTACTCAGTTCATAAAATTCCAGAAATTTTCCAGGAATTCCATGAAATATCATAAAAAAATAAGGACTTTACAGGACTGTTTTTAAATCCCAGGACTTTCCAGGATCGGTGGCAAACCTGCTAAGCTACCGATAGATCTTGGTGGGTTATTTTTCTACTCTAAGGCTATCTGGACACAAACACGAATAAGGATAATGAAAAATATCCCGGACACTGGACAAAAACCTCCTGTCACAAAAACGAGAATTATACAGTAGTTATTGATTTTTTTACTTAAGGCCTAACATTTAGGCTCAGATATGGTCAAAAATTAAGAACATCTTATGAACATGCTCATACTCAGTATGCACCTGATAACAAGACTTTCTTGACCAGATTGCATATAGAGAACGTTTTAAAGGAAAAGAAGTACAATTCTTTTCTGACGTAAAATCGACGTAACACGATAGGCCTATCTAGTTATACGATATTTACGTGAAGCCATAATAGCAGTTGTTGTTGCAAGAACACAATAAAACAACCGTGTCGATAGTTCTACGGCTAGCTGGGAAAACCACGAATACGCGAACTAATCTTTCTAAGGTTGGCCCTATTCGCAACTAATATTGCGAAGTGTGAATTAGAGGCGATTACTTTGCAGCAGCACTTTCTCTTACGTTATTCATGTGTTTCCTATTTATTATTTTGACATTTCGCAAGCAAATATAGGTTATAGTAAATATTCACTGATCGTTAT
>JAUCNQ010141337.1:0-16919 GCA_032352715.1 Bougainvillia muscus | reverse complement strand
TAGGGTCCCCGCTTTGGGGTCCCCGTTTTCTCAGGGTCCCCGGTTTTGGATCCCCGTTTTCTAGGGTCCAGGGTCCGGGTCCAGGTCCGGTAAGTAAAGGAAGCCATTGGTTTTTAGGGTTGAGCAAACATATCTATTTAGTGAGATCATAGTCACAGTCTTGTAACTATGGTGAGATATAGGATTTGGCTCCCTAACTAATTGTGTTTGCCAATAAATAAATGTTAAAAGGCATGGTAATAATATTGAACAAAAGTTATAAGCAAAAGTTCACGATTTTGGTACTATTCTATTGGTCTACATTTTCTTTTCCTTTCCTTTCTCGTTCAAATTCTGGGCAAAGTTGAACTGAGTTCAACATTGTCCAGGAACACAGAGGAAAATGACAAACACCCGTCCAATATCGCCTACGCTTACAATATACCTACTTCTTCTTCTTACTTTTCCCCTTTCCTCGCATCTCTCTCTTCATAACTGTTTTGATAGCACTTTAAATTCCTTTTAAATTTTTCATCTGACATGTTTTCAGGCAACGCTATTTTTTAAACAGTGAAAACTACTCATTTTCAGCTAAAATATCGCTACAATATGCATTTCAAATCAAACATGTTCAATTTGAAATCCTATAGTGTAGCATATTGTAGGAAATAGTAGGTATATTGTAGGCATATTGTAAGCAAATACAGTTGAATCCCGATTAGTGGAACCCCAGATAAGTAGAACTCGCGCTAAGTGGAACCATTTTACCGGTCCCTTGGTGCTCGCTGGCCGGCCTTGCTGCTTCGGATAGCAGGAGGTTATATCCATAACGTAAAATTTCCTAAGAAAGTTATTTTCGTGTTTGAAGCAGGAGGCTTAAGGGAATTAATTTTCGCGGGAACTAACTTTCGCGGATTGATTTTCTGGACATTACGCGGTCAACTAATTTTGGCGGATTGGTCATTTTTTGCATTTTTCGCGGGAATTAATTTTCGCGGATGGTTAATGATTCATAACTTTTTTTGACAAAAATACAGGAAAGACACAGAAAAGAATCAGGTGTAATATTATTGTTTTTAGGAGTAACAACATAGGCTATTGCTCACTGATGGCCGTTTTATGGATTTAATTTTGCGGATGGCCATTTCCGAATTTTTCGCGGGAATTGATTATCGCGGTTAGGTCACTTTTAGATTTTTTGTGGAACTTGATTTCACGGATTCTGCCAAAATCCGCGAAATTTCATTCCTGCGAAAAATTCGAAAATGGCCATCCGCAAAATTTAATATAGTAATTGTGACTTTGGAGCTTACATCCGATAAATTGGGGTATTATTTGTTACATATAGCAGGGTAAAAATATTCATGCAATGTGAGAAAAAAGATATAAATAGTCTATTTCATACTAAACATTACACAACATAGAATGGAAACCATGGCAAACAACAAACAGTTGAGACACACGTGTGAAATACCAGGTACTGATACATGAAGTGCTTACCATGGTTTACAAATAAACAGAAAGATTTAGAGCGATAGTGTATGGCTGCATCCCATGTCCCATGAATACAGTTTACACTCAAACCCAGCGCTTCATTCAATCTCGCACTGAGTACAGGTAAAAACAGCTGATGGGAACAAGTTATATCTGGGACAGGAGTGAGCCATGCTATTAGCTCATCTCACACGACAATTTAATAATCAACAGTATAGAATAAAGGAGCAGAACAACAACCCGTCTTCAATACTGACTTAAATCTATGAACTGTAACAGATATCAAACAATGATTCGTTAGCTTAAAGGCACTAAATGAGTTAAAATTTATTCTTATGAGAACGCTGTATGTAGTTGATCTCCAATGCAAACAAATAAGAATTACTGATGAATTCATTCACCTAAAAATGATGCCCTTATTCTAGACACTTGTATACGAAACATCAATCGAGCATACACACGCTGTGTGGTAAGCGATGACGTAACCCTTTAAATAACGCAGAGATTCTATGAACTACAGTTGAATTCTGATTAATGGAACCCTGGATAAGTGGAACAATCGCTAACTGGAACCATTTTGCCGTTCCTTTCAGGTTCTACTTACCGGGATTCAACTGTAGATCAATTATTATAATAAAAATATTTAAAATTCAAAAATCTACTACTTTAGGATCAGAAATTTTCGCGACACGGAAAATTCGCAAGTTCAAAAGCGGTTCAAATTTTTTTTTCGCGGCATAATTTTCGCAAATTGAACAATCTACAATGTGTTTTTTGTCAAATTTTTCAAAAGATATTGCAAAATAGGAGCTTTATTGATTAAAAAAATCCATAAAATTATGTTTGCAGGAAGAAAAAAGATTTTGCCAATTTATTTAGCGGCATAAATATTCGCGAATCGTCATCTTTGAAATTTTTTGCGTCATTTATTTTCGCGAAAAGGCTAAAATTCGGGAATGTTTCTGATCCTAACGTATCTATTAATATGCTATCAATTTATATGGGTATCATTTATTACCTGAAAGAAAATTAATTGTCTGTTCAATTCACCTTATGTGGTACTGTCACACAACAGGTTTTTCAAGTTCGCTTTATGATTTGCTTCATTCGGATCATATCTCAGAAGAAATGTCACTTGATCTGAGGTAAAGATGAAACGATTTGTGTAGCGAATAAACCCTTTAAGAAATTGTATCCAAAATTAGTCATACACATTTAAAGAATCCTGCAGCATATGATGCAGAATTGTTTGTGAGTTTGACACGTGGCGGATCCAGCCTTAGTCAGAGCAACACGAGGAAGAGCTGAGCGTTTTAATTCTTAATAGCCTTCTGTATGATGATGGATCTAAAAGACCCATCTTCATATAGAAAGCTATTAGAATTAATCACTTTGAGCATGCTTTGAATCTCCATTACAGTGCTGTGACTAGGTAAAAGCGTGTTCTGAGTCCGCCTCGGCAATATGTAGACATGGGGCAGTAAAGGGTTAAAGCAAATGCTCGAGACGAACTTTATAACTCTTTTTAAGACGAACGATCGAACAAAATGCTCCATATATCTAAACACATTCTATAACAAACATAAAATATTGCTTTAAGCATACATTTCTTTGTAAAAAAATCATTTTGAAAACTAAGTACGAATACTGAAATCTACTTTAGTCATGTTCGAATATTACTACGAATATTACTACTACAAAAGTGGTTAAAAAAACTCATTTTAAAGTTTTAAATACTACAAAATACGACATAGAGTAAGACCGACTAAAATGACATAACGGTTGACCAATTAATAGCATTTGAAATGCGTAATAGCGATATAAGGATATAATTCTTTTGCACAAACACGAGCAATCATCATCGCTATCTCCTAATATAATACTTTCCCCCGTAAAGAAGTAGGGTGAGTTAATGCAAACCAACGTTCAACAGCATTTTCATCAAACTAAACAGAAGAAAATAATTTAAAAACTGAAGATATAATGATTATTCAACGTACAGTCTTATCTTAAATGGGAACGCTAAATTTACAGGTAGGTACCAAAGTGGGACCCGAGACCCCGATACCCGGCCGGGATCCTCGAGCCAGTACCCGGGACTCAAGAGTAGGCTAAATGAGACCCGATACCCGGGACCCGAGACCCCGAATCCAAACATCTTACAGACCAGATTTATTTTTCAATTTTTTTCAATTATTTACAGACCACATTTTTTAATTTTTTTTTCTTAATTTTTTTTTTTCTTTCTTTTTTTCTTTTTGTTTTTGTTTTAGCTGCTTAATGTGTCTATAGATGTGTCTATAGATCTATCACCATACATTAAGCTATTGTAAAGCCAATGAATATAACATGGATTATACAGAGGGTTTTTTGGTTCACTATTGATTTTGTGTTTGTTGAAGTTTCTTTTAGCAGACACAGCTGACAGTTGAACAGTAGGAAATAGTGGAACATCCATCACAAAAACAAGAACGCTATGAAATCCGTCGGATAACACAAGACAATCTCAGGTTGTCTTGTGTGTTCCAACAGACAACTGCAGGTTCTTCAACTGGAGAACATGATTTTTTTTAATTTCTAAGTGATCGTTCTTCTTCACTGTACAATGCCTACTTCTAGTTACTTCTACTTCGAGTGTATCGTTAACAAAGAGGTATTAATAACCCCCTAATTTCCCCCTTTTCCTAAACCCTCCAGAATAGTTTCTAAATTGATATCCAGGCCGTGAGTTCACCGTAACCTTAATGAGTTGGTATCCAGAACCTAGTGGTGGAGCAAGTGAAAGAAGTCAGAGTAGTGTAATGTAGAGCTTAAAGTTTTAATTCTAATGGCTTAATGTATGGTGATGTTTCTCTAAATGCCATCGCCATTAAGTAATTAAAAAGTAATGACTTTGAGTCTCCGTTTTACCTCTTGAGTGAATAAGATAAAAGGGTATCAAACAGCAAGCTGAAGCGAAAAAATATAATTAATTTAAAAAAAAATCGAATTTTCTTTTGAAAAAATGTGGTCTGTAAAATAACCATAAAAAATTGAAAAAAAATCTGGTTTGTAAAATGTTTGGATTCGGGGTCTCGGGTCCCGGGTCTCACTTAGCTTATTCTTGGGTCCCGGGTCTCGGGTATTGGGTATCGGGTCTTGGGTATCGGGGTCTCGGGTGCCACTCTGGTACCTTCCCAAAATTTACCCTTCATTATGTAGGCTACTTGCAATCCATCGATAGGACTTACGTTAACTTCTTACGTAGAAATTTCAAGAGAATAAGTACCTGAGTACAAAAACCCCTTTTTCTTATGTGGAAATGTTGAGATACAATTATTGAGAACTGTGACATATAATCTCAAGTGACTCTATTTTTTTAGATTACACCAGGTTAGACGTCAGGTGACTTTGGTAAGACATGCGCATCCGGTGTCTCTTTTTCTCTTATCATGATTTTGTTACGATTGGTGTTGACACACAAAATTTTGAAGCTACAGTATTGGAATTTTGAGCTATCCTATACACCAGATCTACTGTAATAATTTGTGTACAATCTTCTGGCATTCACACAGAGAATGTTATGTGATTAATTAGAGGTATCGAGGACACAACTGCAATCAACCTTACTCTACTGGTTGTAGAGTAAATTCGTATCAATTTTCATTCAGAAGGAGTGGCTTTGTGTATACTTAGCATGCACAATAACACTTCTTCTGTGCTAAAAATGGTTCGTATCACGAAATGAATTTTGTGGACGGTCTCTAAAACTTACAGTTGTATGTGATTTAATCAGCTTATTCATCTAAAATACAGAGATAAGTCTTGTTTTCATTTTATTTTACCCTCACAGAGATAAGAGTTCTTACGAAAACCATCCGGAATACTTTTTACTATTTCAGCCTAATTATGCTTATAGACTCTATGCTTACAAAAAAGGCCTTAGACAGGATGAATCGAAAAGTGTTTTTTATTGTATTGGTATATGATGTACAAATGAAAAGCCACAGGTTGAGCCTGGGTCTATAAATGCCGAATGAAGTGAAGTTAACTTACCAACTGGTGCTCCTGGCGGTCCGATGGGTCCAGTGGATCCTAAAGATGAAGGAAAAATATAAATGTTTCTGCTGACGAACAACGTGAAAACATCGCTGCACTAACTTCTGTATGCTTAATTGTCAGAGTTGGTGGAATTAAATGGGTGGGTGGGTAAATATTTTTGAAGAGTACTTTTAAAAAACATTGCAAATCGTATGATTAGAACAGCAGAAGAACATTTAAAGAACAGATAAATAAAAGAACAGCATGCGCACTAAGGGACCGTCTCAAAAATTCGCTTCAAATTCGCTTAGCAATTCGCTTCATTTTCATCTTAGATGAAGTGTTATTGTAACACTTATGTGTTACAATAACGCTTCATCTAAGATGAAAATGAAGCGAATTTGAAGCGAATTTTTGAGACGGTCCCTTAGACACATGGGATGATAATAATATAATTTCGATAAGAATATATTGTGGATGAAGACTCATGTCTCATTTTACCTAAATTTGAACAGATAAAGAAATTATATAGAAGAACGTAGAAGCACTTTCAAGCATTACCTGCTTCACCTTGTGGTCCTGCTTCACCTAGAAAAATAGTAACAAAAAATTAGTGCATATTTTTGCATAATGACAACAGAACATTTCCCCTGTGTAAAAAGAGTACATGCATTCTATTTTCGCATGAAGAATACAAGTACCTTAGTACCACAAAATTCGTATAGCAAATCTTACCATTTTCATCACAGGGGATGGGTCTTTGTGCATATAAGTATGTACAAAGCCACTCCTTCTGGATAAAAATTGATACGAATTCCCATACGAATTATTATAATGTTTTTTATTCTTTCCGGATTTACTAGCTAAACCAACACATTTTATTATAAAAATATCGAATTCGCAAAAATAAATACACGCATTTTCTTCAGAAATGTCGAACTCACAAAAATAAATACCCGCATTTTCTTCAGAAATATTGAATTCACAAAAGTAAATACCCACAAAATGCAGTAGAAACGCCACTCTCCAAAATAAGTACACGCGAAAATTTGAACCAATAAGGTACGCTCAAATACACTACTTCTGAAACAAAACTTTTACGATTACACATACGATGTAACTTACTAGAACGAGGCAATTTCAATAAATAAATACATGCACAAATGATACACTCGAATGAAAAAAAACATTGCCTGAACAATAATGGTGTCGTTTTCAATTATCATCGAGTCGAATGCTACTATTTCGTGTCTAGTATTGATGTAAAACTTAAACACATTTTTAAAATCAGATTGTGTCTATTAATGTCGCATGTATATTTTACAGATAAATCAACTATGATTTCAGCATACCTCTAGGCCCTTCCACTCCTTCGGGACCTCTTGCACCTGTATGGAGAAGAAGAAATGATGATGTTAAGGAGTCGATCAAGACAAAATAGAGTGAATGAATGGTGTGGTGTATGGATGTATGAACGTTTTATGATATTACATGCAATGTTGTGGAGAGTTTATTGGGGCACAGTGACAACTAGAAACAAATTAGGGACCGTCGTTAGAATCGTATCGTAAATCATACTATTTTTATTACAAAAAAAGTGATACGAATTTCCATGCGAATTGTGTGGACGGTCTGTTATGAATACTGTTTCTCACTCATAACAAATTTTGATCCAGAGAATCTCAAGGCCACATAAATAATTAAGATGGATCCTATTTCATCCTGGATAAAACCCCGATGTGTTAGCAAAAAGAAAGCATCCTGTTACACAGGTTCCCAGTCTAATCATTGAATAAACAAATTCCCTGATTTCCCTGTGAAATTCCACTGATTTTCCCAGATTTTTTCGAAAAAAATTGCTTTACTTTCGAACAATTTTCAGTCTAAAACAAGCATATAATAAACATATAATTCAATGATTTTCAATTACGTTAGAAAAATCCTGATTTCCCTGACACTTAACCAACCTAAAATTCCCTGATAATTCCCTGATTTTTCTGTTTAGAAGTGACTATTTTTCAAATATTCCGACACTCTTATTGCCCAATGATGAGAGAAGGATCTCTTAAACCCCCCCCCCCGCAACGTAAATCTCCAGGTCTATAACCCTTACTAATTGATATAATGAATGTAGCTAAGCAAACTCTTAGCAAACTCTACAAAACAGTGTAGGATTCGATTTTAATCTCAGATTTCAAACATTATTAAACTGACAATCCACATTTCTTACCTCTAGCGCCTGCTGGTCCTTGTGGTCCAGGTGGTCCTTCTTTGCCATCTAAACCAGCTGGTCCTTCTGCTCCTACATATTACAAAGAATAACGATTAATTGACAGGCAAAGAAGTAACCACAACAACGATTAGAAGGCTGTTGAAAAGATGATAAATTTTATTATGGAATGCAGTACTATGACTTCATTGATTAAATAAGGACTATAAATATTATTACTGTCCAAACATTTTTAGGGATCGTCCATAAAATGGCTATTCGTATCAATT
Source organism: Bougainvillia muscus (assembly GCA_032352715.1). Lineage (NCBI taxonomy): Eukaryota > Metazoa > Cnidaria > Hydrozoa > Anthoathecata > Bougainvilliidae > Bougainvillia > Bougainvillia muscus. The sequence goes on along the minus strand of JAUCNQ010141337.1, from coordinate 8,927 downwards.
TTCATATCTTCGTGCTTACTAAGGATGCAAAAAGACACTTCTTCTGTGATGAAAAGGATATAAATGAGTTTTGTGATACGAATTTTGTGGACGGTTGATGTGTATATTCAATTTATTTTTTATCTTTGAGGACTGTTATAATATTGATACAACCTTATCGACGAATCATCAAACATCTACCATTAGCTACTTTAATGGAAGAAATTTTTGCTGGAAAAAGATTTCGTGGTTCGCTGTTTTTTAGCACAACCGCAGAGTTAAATAAACTCACCAAATTTCCTCGATCGAGAAATTTAAGAATAATGAAAGAATAGTTTTTTGTTTCATTTTTTTTCAGTGGTTAAGTAGGAAAAATTTCTCGGGATTGCTTGCGTTTATTTAGTATAATTAGTTTTATTGATCTACGCACTGCACGAAATCCAACTGTATCCGGACTTTTTTTCAGTCCGTATCCGGACTGAATACTGGAGTAGACGGACTGTATAAAGGTCCGGATACAGCTGGATTTGTGCAGTGACGTCTTCTGTCTTTCATAAGTTTTAAAATACTTGTTTATACCGCCATACCGCGAAAATAAATTCCAGCAAAAATATTACACTTGCTCAACAGTGAAAATTAATTCCCGCGAAAATGCAAATATTTCGCGGATTTTTGTAACCGTGAAATTTTCTTCCATCGAAACTTTTTTCCACAAAGCAGATTGTCCAAATTGTCAATAAAACATACCTGTTTCTCCATCTTTTCCTGGTTGTCCTAAAATAATGAGGGGGGACCAATTTACCATAATAAATTGACCACAAATTGAATTGAATTGAATAATTTATTAAAGATAAATCGTCAAAATAATTCGCTTCATTGTTTCACTTCATTCCTTTCAATTTTCATCTCAGATGAAGTGTTATTGTGCATACTTTGTATACACAATAACACTTCATCTGAGGTGAAAGTGAAGCGATTTGTGAAGCAAATTAAAGCGAATTATGAGACGACTAAGTGCATTGCTTGCATAAGGGCAAATATGTTGTTGTGAACTAGATATTGACTAGTGTGATAATCATGATCGGGAGACTAACACTGTGGCAGGGTTCTAATATAGCGTAAAAGCCACCAAAATTAGGTTGGTAGTAGTGGGTGGATAATTTAACAAACATTCACAATTATTTGTATATTGCAGCAGAACCTATTCCAGATCTTTTAAGGGTCCAACAATCGCCCGCTACTCCTTAAAGAATGAAGAGGAAATCCCCCCTTTTTGCAGCTAAAAAATACCTTCTTGTTTTCAAAGGAAACTAGGTATCTTTAAAACTTTTTACATACGAAATGCCCTGTTCCATATTAGGCTCGGTGCACCCTGTTCCATATTAGGCTCGGTGCACCCCGTTCCATATTAGGCTCGGTGCACCCTGTTCCATATTAGGCTGGGTGCACCCTGTTCCATATTAGGAACTGTCATGGCTTCTGACATGGCAAAATGAACTGTCATGGCTTCTGAGATTGGTTAAATTTTTCCGTCGGAAAAAATTAAACCAATCACAGAAGTCACGACAGTTCATTTTGCCCGCAACGATTTTCCATATAAACGAGTCCTTAATGACAATAAAAATAAATACATTGCTGGTTAACGTAATTCAGCAATGCAGATATTAAATAGTAGAAATATCTCACCAGATGGTCCTGCAGAGCCGTCTTTACCATCAGTACCAGCTGGTCCTAAAAACGACAAAAAATTAATCTTTTCATAGAGAATAGAGAATATGTTCCATTTTTCCTTACATGATAACATTCACACAGGAAATCTTAACAATTAGCAGTTTTTAATCACAAAAATGTCTTTTGGAAGATAAAAACTGTAAGTTTTTGATAAGAAATTTGTGGATGGTTTCCAAGCCAGATCTTTATTAAGGGTTCACCAGGACATTATGATTGTCCTTAATTATGATGGTGAATGTAAAAAAATTGCTTTTACATAAAATTGCCCTTATTCAACAGATCGGACGCTGGTCTTCTATTCTAGATAAGACCCAGTTTTCTAAAACTTCTACACGCACCAACCAGTACATAGATGGTTGTCAATCCCTATCACAATACAACTGACCTGGTAGACCGTCAGTTCCATCGTTTCCATTTTGTCCACGCTCTCCATTTAATCCGTGCTCTCCATCTTTTCCATCCTTTCCATTCATCCCGTCTGCGCCATTAACTCCATCTTTACCTGCTGATCCTGAATATGATAGAAATATAAATTCATAACAGAAACAGACAAATCTTTGTTACATATTCAGAGTTATTACAAGGACCGTTCACAAAAATCGTATCACAAATCATACTATTTTTCTCATACAATGTGTACAAAAACACTTTTTCTAAAGGAAAATTGACACAATTTTCATACGAATTTTGTATACCTTCCCAGCTGGCACACAACGTTGTTTTAACGTCGTGTGCCAGCAGGGTTACTATACACTGGATAATTATTGAAAACTCTCAGCATAAATAATTGAACAATGAACAATCTGTGTACATTTTCCAGGTTACCACAATATTAAATAAATAATAAATAATAATTAACAGCAAGTCTTAAACAGTTGTGTGGATAATAATAATTTATTTAGTTGTTTCTTAGCTTATGCAAAAAGTTGTCGTAAATTCTTTTGGAAACCCTAAATACCGTTCTCAATGTATGCAAAAATGTTTTCTGAAGTAACCAGCAGAAAATCTGTACTCTAAGAGTTTTAGTATTATAACATACCGACAGGTCCTTGCGGTCCCATAGCACCATCTTTTCCTTTAGGTCCCGGTGATCCTAAAAAGAACAAAAAATGAAAAACCTTAGTGAATAAGTCAAATGTTTTAACAATTCTGCAGCAAAAGGACATAACCTTAAGAGGAGAGATTTTGGCGTGGATTTAATATGGCGATGAGCTAAAATGGGGAATTTCGCTAAGTTTTGCGTGTGTTTAATTTGGTGGATCGACAATTTTGCTAAAGTTGGCGTGGATTTAATTTGGTGAATCGAAGATTTTGCTAAATTTGGCGTAGATTTAATTTGGCGAGTGACAAAAAATAATAACTAGCTATTGCTTTAAAACGCCTTTTTAACAATAACAACAGATAATATAGCAACTTGTAAATACAACATTAACCATGCTCATACAATGTCAATTATTATATTGCAAGTATTTCGTTCGTAATCGACATTTAATTTGGCGGGAAGTAGATTTTGATATGTTGGCGTGGATTTAATTTGGCGGAACACTGATTTTGTTAAGTTTGGTGTGGATTTAATTTGGCGGAACGCGGTTTTTTTATGTTTGGCGTGGATTTATTTTTGTTGGAAAAAAACCCACCAATACCCACCAATTCCGCCAAATTTTCTCCACGCCAAAATTTGTCCTCTTAAGGTACTTTACAGCTTGGTTCTCACTGAGGATAAAGTTACGACAGCATGTCGAATAACTTTGCGATAATTATTAGAGCATAATTTTCATAAGGACCTGCTGATGTTCCCACTGAAATTTTGAATTTCATAAAGTTATGTAAAAACTAGCTGAAGACATGAACAAGATAGAGCATGAAACAACGTTATGGCTCTCTGTTCACGAAGAAGGCGGCAGGAAAATACTGAATATATATGGGCATGATGTAGGCTTGGAGACCCATGCGTTGATGACAACGTCTCTCTCCTTGTATGAACGATCTGCCTTTCATCCAATGCAGGATACAACCTTACTTGTTCAGCTAATTTTTCTTCATCTACTGTAAGAAGGTTTCGAGCTCAAAAGGTTCGAACTTAGTTCGAAATAAGGAGATTTCCCTCTAAAAACCACAAATCACGTAGAAAAACACACTTTCTGCATGAAAGTTGTTCTGGAATAAATTTTCATAAAGTTATGCGATACCTGCTGACGTTTACACTAGAACTTTGTGAAAAATCATCATGCTCAATACGATTAGAACAACTTTATCCCTAGTGAGAAATTATTGCTGCAAGAAAATTTTGCCATTTCAAAAATCTGCGAAATTTTTGCATTTTTGCGGGAATTAATTTTCGTGGTTGAGCAAATTAAATGGGGCATAGAACAAACTTTTTAAAGCCTTAAATTCATGGAAAATGAAGTCAAAGGAAGTGGTTCAATAAAACTCTTTTGTTTCCTGTTCTAATCATACAGAAGTAAATTATACCTTATTCAAAAAGATTTTTTTCTTTTTTTAATTTCGCGGGATTTTATTTTTGCGGTTTTGCAGTTTTAGCTCAAAAAACACATAACCTCAAAATTTTCTTCCGGTGAAAATTTCTTCCATTAAAGTACATATACCGGTCAATTTCAAAAGGAGAACGTTTTTGAGTTAAGAGTTCTATAATATATTCTTGTGCTTAACATTCTAAGAATACATTTCAAGGTTCCAGGGAACCAGTTCTTCTTTGGATCCTTAATGCATTGAGTGGACAGTCACAAGTCTATGCAGGCCTGGTCAGGAAGAAAACGGTGGACGTGTGGTGCACCACACGCCTGTTTTATAGTCAGGCAATTGATTTTTATCGCACCTCTGAAAGGCTCTGCAGAGGTGTGATCGCACGCCTATTACGCACGTCTAAAAATTTCAACTTCTTGCTTTCTAGCAGGGTGGTACGAACAAAAAACAAAAATAATTCAAAATTCAAAATTCCCAAGAAATCTACTTAAAAAAACCCTTGCACTTCGAAGAATACATTTATTTTTTGTACGTCATTTCTGTTTTACCTTTACCATCCAGGACTAGTCAGAGCACCAAGATGGAGACTAAAACTAAATATTTTTGATAGCAAAAAAATGACGTTGGACTTCAAAAGGCTAACAAGCAATTGTTAAACCATTAAAAAGTACAACGTAATGATGAGTAATTTTAATTCTGATTTTTAGATCCGCCTCTGAATTGCATCTTTTAATCTTTTTAATTAGAGTTTAATCTTTTATTTTTACGATGTGTTTCATTTCGTTTTAATATATACTTTCATGCGCTACATCATGTGTTTTATTTGCAAGGGATTGATCCCTTCCGACTTCTTAAAACAGGTAGTGCGCACACCATAAATTGAAGCAGGCGTGTGCTGAGGCGTGTGCGTGCGATCGCACGCCTTTCCTCACCAGGCCTGCTATGCCAGACTATGCAAAAAAACAATAAAATAAAAGTTCCCGAAATCAGGAAAAATGTATTTTCTTAATGACTATCCAAAAAACTGGAAATTCTTGCCAATTTTCATTCAGTAGGAGTGTCATTGCACAAAGACACACTATCTGTATGAAAATTAATACTAATTTCCATACATATTTTGTTGATGCCATTATCATTTAGGATTTCTTTCTGATATAAGAACACGTTTGCGGAGGATGTTGAACACTTAATTAAAGACAGATTAAGGTGAAGAAGAAAAATCAAAATAATAAAAGCCATACCTGATTCTCCCTGTGAGCCAACTGGACCATCCTTTCCATCTGTGCCAGGTATTCCTAAAAAAATAAACATTACCGTAATAGTAAAATAACAATGAGCCGTTTTCCTACAAGAAGAGTTTTCTGACATTTACAGTACATATTTCATGCCAGTAAAATATTATAGTTTCTTTATGATGCAAAAAAAGAGTTACCTACCTAAAAAAAACGATTTCCCTGCCATTAATCATTTCCCTGATCTGGTGGAAACCCTATCTCTCCCAAAAGCTCTTTTAGGTAATAAGAATCTGTCATTAAAGTTCGCATCTTTAAGCGTCACAAAATAATTTGTAGATATGGAAATTCGTATGAATTTTCATTCACAGCAGTGTCTGTGTATCAAAATGGTACAATATGCAATACATATTTCGTGTACATAAGTCCACATTATATATTTATATTTTGCTCATACAGATGTCCAACGTTTGAAAGGGTTTTAATATACTTGTTTGATTCGAAATGAACATATCTGCTTCTTTTATCAAGGTCTTTTTAAACAATGTCTAGTTCCATTTAGAAGAAGTGTCTTGATGGCGTACAAGGTATGCATAATGACACTTCTTTTGTGATGAAAAAATAGAAAGTTCATTATACAAAGTTCATTATAAAAGTTTCTATTTTGCAAATCCAATGTATACTTGTTTGAGATGAACGTACCTGCTTCACCTTGAGGACCTGGAAAACCTAGAAAGAAAGAAAGAAAATTGACTAGCTGGAAGCATAATCAAAACATCTTAACTGCTTTTTTGAGTATAAACATGTTTCTTTGCTCATTTAATATTTTTACACAATGCTTAGACGTTGCTAAGAACAAAAATGGTCACTAAAAAGCAACAAATGTGCACTTTCTCTTGCTTGGACAGAAAAATGACCTCTCAAAGCAACAACAAAAACCAGTACTAGAAATGTGTTATTCAGTAAAATATTGGTAAATACAGAACATAGACATTTAAGTTTAAAAAGCTCTTTGTTACTTACAACAACTTATATAACACTTAAATTTTACACTTTTTAAATTTTTTAAACATATTTTATGAGCGCGAACCAGAAATAGATAAAACTAGAAATATAATTACATTTCGGACAATAATCATCAAGGAACCATTTATCTACTCACCTCTGGCTCCCACTTCACCAACATTGCCAGCCGGTCCTACAAAAAATTATAAATGACTTTATTTCCTTATCGTGAAATTAATGTTAACTAATCTGGTATATTGAATTAAATATATATGAACTCAGTCAATGTGGTACCTAATTTTCCATGACAAACTGTCTTCACTTTTTACTCAGATTTTCACACCAATATAGTCAGGGACAGGGTCTAATTTAGCATAAGAAAGCAGCTTCTGATCAGTATGGGCAGTATTTATGCTAGGGTTTATTTCAAAAATTTGCTTTAATTCGCGTCACAAATCGCTTCATTTTCACCTCAGATGAAATGTTATCGTCGAAGACATTGTTGTTATATAATACTTTAGAGTAGGCGCATGGAAAACGCCTGCAATATCATGGTTTTATCAATACCACATGAACTGTATGGAAAATATAGCTATTTTTCTAAGGATTGGTTTTCGTTTACGTTTGTTTAAAACTAAATATAACTTTAATTTTAACTTCATTATTAAGTTTCCAAGTTAAGAGCAAGCAGTGGTGTTCATGTTTTTAAATGTATTTTCATTAGTCACAAAGAATAAATTAACGAATTAAAATTATAATTTAAACAACAGTAAATGTAAAATACCTATTTAAAATTATTAGAGTGACATGTTTGATGTTCCCTCTAAATTTTTAATGAGCCACCTGCATGCCAAGGCGAGCTATGAATAAAAGATCTGGGGTAGTTATCAGTCCTTCCTTTTGAATGTCCTTGGTTTTCCATGTACAATGCTTTATTTAGCAACCAACGTTTATTTCGTGCCTGCATCTAATAACCACCTACGTAAACCACCCGTATCTGATAAGCGACCCCCTTGCATAGGGAGCGCTTGTAAGAAAACCTGCTATGAAAAGGAGAACTTATTTGAAAAAAACCCTAATATCTGTCAAACTTGTGTGCAAATATGCATTCTTTCGATTGGAAAAACCACCTTGGTTCAAGCATCATAAATGAAAAATTTAATAAACACCCACACTTTTTTAGGGCCACATTTACTCTGTGTACTTGGGTTTTTTTCAGATTGCTAAAACGCTATATTTCCAAGTCAAAAATCTCCATAATGACGTTAATTCCATTGTTTCTCAGTTTGACATTCCTAATCTAACATTACAAAAGAAAACAATGGATAATTTTTTTTCTCAATAAAATGACGTCACAGGGTAAAAAAAACAAAAACTGTTAAACAGGGTTACCGTTGGCCACAGTCCTCTTTTAACCACACATTTTTGATTTTTTCTGGTTGATAGATGCATGTAGTTACTAAATCTAACAAGGTACATGTGAAAAACGCAAGATGGCTGCCAGAAGGATGCAGATTTATCCTGGATATCAGCCAAAACATGCCCTTTTTGGGGGGTTTTAAGGAAAATTATGTGGAATATACTCTAACAGTGAGTTATACTTCGCCATATTCATATTTACTACTATATCAAGGATCACTTCAGGAAAAAAATTAAGGGTTAAAGAAGGACTGTGGCTAGTGGTAACCCTATTGAACAGATTTTTCATTTTTTGACCACGCGACGTCATTTTTGACGATCCATGACATCATATTTTTTCAAAAAAAAATTCACTGTTGTTTTCTTTCTTCAATTTTAGATTAGGAATGCCAAACTCTAAGTAATGAGCACTAAGATAAAAATTGAAAAATTTAGTAAGCACCCAGGATGGATTTACAGTAAACCTATCCTGGTACAACCCGAGGAAGGTCTAGAGACTAACGTTAAGATTTTACAAATAACAAAATATTTTTTTTATAAAACTCACCTTGTTCACCAGTAGGGCCTGTTGGTCCAGGTGGTCCTAAAACAGAGAAAATAATGTTATTGAAAATATCCAGCGACTTCCAGTCATGTACGGAAGGGTGGAACCTCTGTGAGATCACACAGGCAGTCAGTGATTTCACAGAGTCCACGGTGGCCTTGTGGATACAATCCCCAGCCGTATCAGTAGTATAACAGTGATAATCGACTCCAAAAAAAATGGAATTACAATTAGTTAGCATTACTAATTCAATTCAATTTCCATTTCAACTTTATTTTCATTCAGTAAAAAATACATCATACAATTATATCATATACAACAAATAGCCACAGAGCTGGTCTGGGTCTATATTAACCGAACATAAAAACATAAAAATAAAATAATCTAACAAAATAAATAAACTAACCACCGGTTTAAACCTAATGGGCATCTTTTAACTCAAATTAAAAAGTCAAGAAGTGATTTTTACAAAGCCAACATGGCTTATAAAATCTTTGCATAGTTTGCAGGGACATTCTGTTGGTCTCCACTTT
>JAUCNQ010141226.1:0-16929 GCA_032352715.1 Bougainvillia muscus | reverse complement strand
TACGAGTTGCTATACGAATTTTGTGGACGGTCCATCATGTGTATACGATATTTACTTACTTTTTATCAGTGCTGTCATTTCTGGATCCAACACTGCTTTTTTAGATTGCGAATTTTGGGGATCTTAAATCCCATTTTTGATTTCATCGATGGTCCACGCTTGCAGGGCCAACTAAACCCGTGGGATTCCACTTATTTCTTGGCTAATTCTTGCCAAGATTTAGAAAAAATCTTGCGGGATCCCGTGGGGACTAAACCCCGTGGGATTCCACTTATTTCTTGGTTAATTCTTGCCAAGAATTGGCAAGAATCTTGCAAGATCCCGCGGGGTCTAAACCTCACGGGATTCCATCAATTTCTTGGCTAATTCTTGCCAAGAATTGGCAAGAATCCCGTGGGATCTTGCCTGCGCCAAGATCCCACGGGATCTTGCAGGTTCTTGACAAGTTTTTTTACCAGGGTATACTTGGTGCTACCAAATGAGACTAAAATTGAAAGTTACAATTCTACTGTAATCATAAAAAAGAAACTAATTTTGTAAAATTTATTGTACTTTCCCTCAAGTCAGAATACTCTTACAGTACTCTTTAAAAGTTTTATACTTTATTTTAGATGAATATTTAAATTAAATCTACACTGATGATGATTAATCGAGTACGATCTGTTTTGAAACTTACTGTTCCTGCAAGAAATGCAACATATTCTGTGATAAAAAAGTATTGTGCAAGAAGTTTATCGAGACATGTATCAACAAATACAGTAGAACAGCATACTTACCCCCTAGAAGTAAGAATATTTAATACCTTTGGAGCAATGCGCTAGATTTTTTTTGCGATCCCGCTTAGGGACCGTCCACAAAATTCGTATCGTCATTCGAATCATTTTCATCACAGAATAAGTATTTTTGTGCATACTAAGTATGCACAAAAACACTCCTTCTGTATGAAAATTGATACGAATTTCCGTACGAATTTTGTGGACAGTCCCTTACACATTTGATGGTAAGAGACTGCAGCAAAGTCATTAATTATAATAGCTTTTTGTATGATGATGATGACCATCATACAAAAACCTATTAAGAATTAAAACTTTTAGCTCTTCCTCGTGTTGCTCTGACTAGGGCTGGATCCACCAAATTCGCTTGAAGGTTTTTCATCATCGTTCATACAAGTTATTCTGTAATGAACACAGGATTGGCAATACAAATTTTGTAGTCAGATAGAGACTAAAACTTATTTTTTTTAATACTTAGGACTCGTCTCAAAAATTCGCTTAAATTCGCTTCACAATTCGCTTCATTTTCACCTTAGATGAAGTGTTATTGTACAAATACCACGAAGTTGCTCTGAAGTTGACTTGTTGATATAATGCTTAGCTAAGTATGTCAAAGGCTGTAATAGATTTAGAGTTATCTTTAACCTTTTAGCCTTTTAAGCATCCGCCAATCTGGCACTGCCCCTGGAATTATGATGGTGGAAAAAGTGCCCTCTTCTATGTAAAATAGTCCTAAAAATACATAGTTTTCTATGAGTACTTAGGTATTTTTAGGATTATTTTGCTTAAATATTGCTCTTATTAAACTGATCGTACATTACTATACTACTATAGGATCAGGAATTTTCGCGAGACAGAGAATTCACAAAATATTTGCATTTTCACGACATCAACTTTCGCAAATGATCGGTTCTAACTTTCTTTTGCGGCATAAATTTTGCAAATGTAAGATCTCAGTTTTTTTCGGCAGTAGAAAAATTGCGAATTGAACAGACATCCATGTTTTTTTGTCAAGATTTTCAAAAAATCCTGCCAAATGAGAGCATCATCGAGGGCTAGAGAAACTACAGAGACAGTAATCTAACTGTTTTCAGTTTGATTGATTCCCTTTAAAGAAATTTAGAGTAAAAAAATAATTGCGGAAGAAATTTTTTCGAATACCAGGTTTTTAATTTTTGGTTGAAGTATTCGCTAATCGGCATCTTTGAAAAACTTTGCGTCATTTATTTTCGCGAAAAAACCTAAAATCCGCGAAATTCGCAAAAATTTCTGATCCTAAAGTATTCTAGATTAGACCTGCACTGGTGGATTTTTTTATATGCATTTTAAGGCAATATAATATTTAGTAAGATTAGTTTCACTCATGTTGGTAGATCAGTTTGTGTGGTAATCGTATGAAAACAAAACATAATCAATCACCTTGCTGAGAGAAGTAGATTGACAAAGGCGAATAAATATTTGGAAAATAAATCCTATCGGACACATACTGCACAAAAATCAACGTTAATACAGTTTTCCAAACACGTCCCAAATGCAGATTAGCTCAGTCCATCGATCTCTGCCATCACTAATCAGAATTAATTAGAAATCAATTCTAATTGGTCAAATCCAAGCATAAAACCAGACCAAGCCAATCAGCATTCAACCCCGTTCAAACAATCGAACCCAGGTGTTTAGATGTTAATTAAGATCTAAGTAATGTGATTTAATTCGGCTCAAATACTATCATATTGCACTACTGAAAAAAAATCCTTTTGAAGCAGTTCTTTTGAATTTTGAACTGTTAACTTCTCTATGAATTTATAAGGGAAGTTCGTTGAAAAGCTTACTTCCCATGAAGGCGAATGACCCCCCCCCCCCCCCCCCCCATATATTCTAAACGAATCTTTGGTAATACAAGCATATTACCATTGTTTCGAGTAGATCTACTGTGGTCCAGTTTTTAAAAATAACCAATGAAAGCATTGCATACATATTCGTCCAAACAATCTTTAATTAACCAACAAGAGCGCTTTTTAACTAATTCAACTGCTGCAGGAATATTTAATGTTTCACGACAGCTTTCGTTAACGACTTCAAATGCTCTGTTGTGGAGAGAACAAAGGTTTCGTTGACTCTGTGTTTGATTGAGTGTTAAAAATCCACAATTAGTGAGTGTCGGTGTTATCATTGATTGGTATATTTGTTTTGCAGCATATTTAGTAAGCTGTGGACGTAATTTGTTCAAATTTCTTAGATTTCTAGTAGCTTTCTTGTGTGCGTAATTAAAATTGATCCCAAGATTTAATGACTGGTCAATAATCAATCCTAAATACTTGTAGGAGGGGGTTAGACTTACTAATTTGAAAGAAAGAATCATAGGTAATTTTCATGTCAGCGACCTGATTTCGTAAAACTTGTGATGTACCGAATAACATAACTTCAGTTTTTCCTTTGCTGAGATTCAGAAACTATTCATTTTCTTTGCACCAATCAGAAAGTCTCTGCATGTCTGGAGAAAGACGAGACTCTATTAATTCCATGTCCTTGCCAGTAACAAAAATTACAGTGTCGTCCGCATATTTGAAGGTTTCTGTATGCTTCAAACAAGAACGCAGGTCAATGAAAAATACTATGTTGACAACAGAAATTTGTAATTTTGAAGTATTTATCCTGTTGTAAATATTCGACAAATAAATAAATAAATATAAACAATAGTGGGCCAAGAATTGAACCCTCAGGCACACCACCACTCGACACGAACATCTCAGATGATAAACAGTCGCCATAGGAAATTCTCTGAGATCTACTAAACAGCTAGTTTCCAAACGATTCGAGTTCAGTATCTCTAACACCATAACTTTCAAGTTTATTTATAATCTTTCCATGATTGAGCGTATTAAATGCTTTACTTAGGTCAAGGAACACAGCACCGACCGTTTTACCTTCATCTACTTTGAACTTAATTTTATCAATAAATAATGTAGCAGCCATTTCCGTTGACCTTCGACGTCTAAATCCGTACTGGTCATCGTCTATCAGATTATTTTCCTCTAGATAATTTGTTAATTGTTGGTGCACTATTTTCTCTATGTTTTTCGACACAGTGGGAATGACTGAAATAGGGCGGTAGTTATCGACTTTGTTACGTTGCCCTACTTTATACAAGGGTATTACTTTTGTACGTTTCCAGACAGTTGGAAAACACCACTGCTAAGAGATTTATTAGCTATATGTGCAAGAGGTTTACATATTGGCTATGGATTAACAGTATTATAGAAATCCAGGATGGGGTTAAAAAATTCATATAGAAATTCGTATCAACTTTCATTCAGAATTACCTTATTAGGTATATATTCACACCTGAATAAAGTACTGTCCACAAAATTCGTACGTATTTTTCTATTAATTTCTATACAGAAGGGGTGTCTTCGACACAGGAAATGAAGAGAAATAGTATACAATAACATTTGCTAATGTTCACCAGTACGATTAACTCACCAGTGCCATAAGCACACCAGTACGATAAGCACACCGGTACGATAAGCGCACCAGTACGATAAGCACACCAGTACGATAAGCACACCAGTACGATTAGTACTCAAGTATGAAGAGCAAAAAGTAACTAAACTGGACGAGTGTAATAATACCCAGAGGCGGGTTCAGAACGTGCTTTTAAAAAAAAAGAAAAAAAAGCAATATTAAAGGATAGTGTAAACCCAAAACACATGTTCAGGATAATGTTAAATAACTTTTGAACGCTGAGCATCTCAGCGGTTCAAAAGATATTTAACATTATCCATGCAAGCAAACGAGTAAGAGTATTGATCCCAGATTTATAAATTGATCTAGTTTATTAAAGCAGATGAGATGAGGTTTTTTTTATTTAACGTGGTTAACCTCCAGAAGTTCGAGATACTTATTTCCAGGAGGGACCACGGCTTAAGTTGAAGGCCCTAGAGTATTTAATGCTCTTCTGAGCGACACGACCCACTGAAGGGTTGGTGCTCACCTACCCAATTTCCCTCACATGGTATGGGTTGACCCGAGGAACAGCTTTTTCAGAAATGATCCCAAGCATGCCGAGCACGGGTTACGAACCCTCAACCATCAGATTACAAATCCGATGACTTGACCACTAGGCCATACTCGCATTAAAATGCCAAATCAAACTGATCTAGAACAAAATGAGTTTCTACATAACCCAAGCTTTGTTTCACAGAAAGAAATTCCAAGTAGTTACTCAGGTCAGTTATGGCACGACCCCAGAAAGGCACTTTTCCTGTCCCACTATAGGCACTAGTCAGTTCTCAATGAAAATTTGCCAGAGAGCGTGAGATGACGTCATTGGAAAGGAGAAGTCGGCAGACTTCAAAAACTTTGATATAAACCCGATTTATCAGCATTCGAAGTTTTTCGGATTTATCGGAATACTTATAAAAATTGGGTATTCAGAGGAAAATTGAAAACTTTACCGGTTAACATTCTTAGTTTCACAATTCTCATACATTATACATAACAAACAAGTTTCCACGACATGCGCTTATAGTGGGATTGAGATTAACCCGATTTCCCGATTTCTGTGACCTAATTATGCCTATATTTCCCCTTTGAAACAATAAATTGCACGGAGTAACAATTTCTTTCTCTATTTGATGTTGTTATAATTAATTCTATTACTCCCTTTGGTGTTTAGCACTCTTACCAAATATTGTTCCTCCTACACATACAAAAAGTGCCTTTCTGGGGTCGTGCCATAACTGACCTGAGTACGCTTTTTTCAATTTTTAAACAAGAATACAACCACCACAAACTCTTCGTGTTGCATGTTTTAATGCTTCGTACGGTGCCAAATTAGTGCCATGCAAACACGTTTTTGTTTTCCGACAAGACGTCGTTTCGTACGACGTCGTAGCTTTCCATACGACGTCGTAGAGTCTCACAGAGCGTCGTAGGAGATTATGCGACGTTGTAGTAGATTATGCGACGTTGTAGGAGATTATACAATCAATCAATCAATAAGACATATTTTTAACAAATACCTAAAATACCCACAATACAAAATCAAATATAATAAAAAATGAAAATCTATAAGGAGGAAATTTTGAGTATCTGTCCTGGAGACCGATGCAATAGCAAAGCAGAGCACAAAGGGCACCAGAAACGATACAAACATCAAACAACACAGTACAGAGCACAGGACATTACTGGAAAGCACAACCATATAGTGTGTAAATCCATTGTAGTGAATATAAAGTAAGTCAGATTAGTATAGATTAGTATTGATTTAGAAATGCAGGTTTAATATGGATGTTAATTTAAATGCAGAGAGATCAAGAAATTTTATTTTAGGGCAAAGGTTATGGCAATGTTGCCATGAGAGGACTGCTTGATGTCTAACAGATTTAAGACCAAAAGACTCGTGTGGACAATACAAAAATTAATAAGACTGCGTTTAGAAGCCCTTGTATTACAGGTGTGAGAGAAGTCAACTGAAAATGTGTTCAGAAGGGGGGTTGGGACGCTAGAGTGGTAGTTACCATGTAAAAATAGTAGGTTTCGCAGGTGAATGAAATCAGTGAATTTTAGTGTACAGAGGATCAACAGGGGCATCATAGTTGGCAAAGCAAATTAAACGTACAGCACAGCTCTGTATAGAAGAGATTCTTTTGATATGTGTACTGATAGGTTGACTCCATATCTGTGAGCAGTAATTCAAGTACGAATAGAATAGGGCATAGTAAATGCAAAGTGGTACATTTTGGGGTACCATATGTCTTAGCCTAGCTAAGAGGCCATTAGCTCTCTTCAGTTTAGTAGCAACATTATTAATTTGAGGTTTCCATGTCAAATTAGAGTCTAAAAAGATTCCTAGGTATTTAATGCAATTGCTACGAAGAAGCCTTTTACTACCCATTTTAAGCTTTACATCATGATCAAGTGGCTTAGAAGGATGTCTAAAAATTATGAACTCAGTCGTTGCTAGCATTCAGGGAAATCCTGTTCCCATTGAGCCAATGTCAGAGAAACTTTTAATCTAAGTTTACTTTCTTATTTAGAGACTTTAACGACTTATTAAAATGTAATAGATTGGTATCATCAGAAAACTGATGAACAACAGAGAATTTAATAGCAGAATTGAGATCATTAATATACAATAGAAATAATGATGGACCAAGGACGGAACCTTGAGGCACTCTGTGTTTGATCAGAACTATGTTGGAGGAAAAAGCCTGAAATAGAAACGAATTGAGAACGATTAGTAAGGTATGAATGGAAAAGACTTAGTGCCTTACCACTAATACCATAGTGAGACCTTTTTAAGTAATATTTCATGGTCAACAGTGTCGAAGGCCTTTTGTAGATCAATAAAAATTCCGCAAGCATAGTTACCTTCATCAAGTGCATCCATAATTTTTTGAGCCATATTAAGGATGGTGTGAGATGTGGAGTGGCTTTTCCTGAAGCCAAATTGGTGAGTATACAGAACCTTAAACTTCTGTAGAAAATTATAGACTCTTTGGTAGATTAATTTTTCAATTATTTTGCCTATGTTGGAAAGAAGGGATATTGGTCTGTAATTGTTACATGATAATTTGGATTCTTTTTTGTGTACAGGAAGTACACTAGGGATCTTCAGGTTATCAGGGTAAACTCCTGTTGTAAACGATATACAAATTATTTCAGATAATGGATCAGATATGATATTGTTAATGAGAGTCAGTACACGTGGAGGAATACTGAAAGGGCCAGTTGCTTTACTATTTCCAAGTGATGAGATACATACCTCGTCTTTTGTTACATCAGACGAAAAGATAGAGTTAGGGTTAGGATAAGTGAGATAATCAGAAAATATTTTAGGAGTTTTGGGAATGTTATTTCGGATTTTATCTGCAACATTTACGAAAAAGTCATTAAAAGCGTTTGAGATCACTGAGGAATCAGTTTCAATCTTACCATTAATCAAAAGCGTGTTGAGGGGTGGTGAAGAATGCTTTTGGGAAATAAGTGAGTTAATGCCTTTCCAAACCTTGTTTATATTGTGGGAATTATCTTGGAAGAACTTGAGGTAATAGTTACTCTTGCTCCTTCTACATAGTGATACAATAGAGTTACGATATAATTTAAATTTATCAGATAAATGAACTTCTGATATGGGTTTTTAGTAGATAAAAACTTTTTATAGAGACAATCTCGCATTTTCATGGAATTTAGAATTCCTTGAATTTATCGTACTTTATCGTATCTTAGGGTTCGTCTCAAAAATTCGCTTCACAAATCGTTTCATTTTCGCCTTAGTTGAAGCGTTATTGTGCATGCATGTGCACAATGGCGCTCCATCTGAGGTGAAAATAAATTATTTTTTGCTTGATATGTTAATAGACATTATTATCAGTGGCGGTTCCAGCCCTGGTCAGAGCAACACGAGGAAGAGCTCAAAGTTTTAATTTATAATGTTTTGAATCTCCATCTCATTGCTGTGACTAAACCTTAAGTGCATTAATTTTCGCGAACAGTTAATTTCGCCGGACCAAAAAAATTGTATTTCGCGAACATTAATTTTCCCTGATAGGAAATAAATATTCAAATTTATCGACGTTTCATATCTTTCTGATACATTATATAATGTTCTCACTATATAATGTTCTTCTTCCGTTAATATCTCACTATCTTGAAAAGTTTAGTTCATTACTCCTGGAACATTAATTTTCGCGAATTTACGAATGGGAAATATTTCGAAAATCGTTGAGTTTGACCAAAAATAAATTATGATATTGGTAAGGAAAACAAAAGAAAGACGCTTATTTCAAGTTTTTAAACAAGATGTGTCATTATTATGGCATGTTCGCGAAAATTAATGCACTTAAGGTAGGTAAAAACATGTTATGAATCCGCCTCTGGTTATGGTCTGTTTAAGGGTAGAACAATAAATTCTAACGTCTTTTCGAATTGTCAAATAAAAAACTTATCTATGGATAAAAACCTTAGCCAAAAATGAGATGAATTTAGTGAGTTTTTTCGGTAAAACCAAAAAGTAACTAAGAATTATCGAAGAAACATTTCGGGCTGAAAAAGCAAAATTGTTAAGAAACAGCCAGCCTCTGAAGTCCACTCTATTTTTCTTTTAATCGTCGAACACTTTTGACGAGTTCTAGGATTTTAATCGTGTGAATCGTCTGAACATGGTCTGAACCAGGCTTTAATATAACTCATTTAATATGCATGTTAACAAAAGAACTTCCATAAAGGAAATCATTCTTAATAAAAAATTGAGTTTATGTTAAAAGTTATAAACTTGTTTTTGTAAAAAACAAAGTATGTGTTTGTAATTGAAGTGTCAGGTCAGGGAGAGAAAAAACACGTGTGTACTGTGAAGAGACTTCTTCGTAAAGAGAGCGAGCACTATTCCACTGGATGCAATGTTACGACACTACATCACTCCCCTTTTAAGTTAGAGAGTCGGGGAGATCCACTTCATAGTCATTTAGTTTTGCAGGTTGAATTCGTTCTCTAGCAGCTCGTGGATATAGCGTAGAATCATTATTTCCTTCCCCTTCATCGGAAGGAATTGTTTCTGAGACGTCTTCACTGTCGTATCGGTTTTCATCTTCCTCTTCTACGTCGTCGTATGGTGTTGTTTCGACTCTGTCCTCTCCTTCTTCTTGATCGCTCTGTTCTTCTTCTGTTGTTTAGGGTTGCTGCACTGCAGAAGGTTCAAGTTCTACTATGATTGCAGGTTTGTTTGTGTGATGCCTGATCTTCTTAAAGAAAGTACTGTGTCTAGTGATGATGTGTCCATCAGCAGCAGCAGTGATTCTGCTGCCAGCTACTCTGACAATACGATGCGGCGTACCACTGTACGGCGTGTCTTTCTTTCTTCTTCTTTGTTGTCGATGAAGAACCCAATCTCCCACTACCAATGTGCTTGGTTTTACATAAGCCTTTCTGTCAGCGTATTTCTTCATTGATGCTTTACGTATATCATGTTGCAGAGTGACTTCCTGATGATATTTCGATTGTTCTTGATTACGTGTACGATATTGGCTGCCATTGAATAAAACTTGAGCTGGACTACGCCGCGTCATTGAGTGTGGGTAGCTCTATATGCTCTCAGAAGACGTTGTAGTTCTTGTCGCCAATTTTGTATTTTCTTGATCGGATGTTTGTAGCAGTTTGTTTAGGTTATACATGAAACTGTTTGAAAGCATAACTGTTGTACGGTGGGCCATTGTCTGATCCCACATATTCAGGAACACCAAAGTGTGAAATGATCTTGTCCATAGCAGGTATAACAGCTTTTGCTGATGTTGAATGCACGATTTCAACGGCAGGATATCTTGAGTATGCGCCTTGTACAACAAAAACATATTCTGTCCCGCCATCTATTGGGCCATACAGATCTGTGTTGACTTTAACCCAAGGTTGTGATGGGAGAGGTGTTGGTTTAAGTGGTTCTTGTTGTTTGGTATTGGTTGCTGCTTGGCATGGATTACAGCAAGCCACAGCTTCTTCTACGCCCACATTCATATCAGGAAACCGCATGGTGCTACGAATGAGTTGCTTAGATTAGACACTGCCTTGATGGCCTTCGTGTGACATTTTTACCGTTTTGTGATGAAGACGTTCTGGTATTACGATGCGATCATCACGTAGAATGATGCCTGAATCATCTGTAGACAATTTGTGAAAGATGGTGCGGTATGGTTGTAAGTTCTTATTTGGTTTTCCAATGTACCCTTTCTGAATCGCTTCTGATAATTGCTGCATAGTTTCCTCTTCCAAAGTTCTTCTGTAGTGATTGTCGGGGCATACCTGTTCGCACCACAGCATTGGTCACAATTTCCAGAGGCATTGCACCTACCGGGCCCTTTGATGTGCTGTTGCTGTAAGGATGTCGTGAGAGATAGTCACTGGGGTTGGTGTCACCAGGTTCATAAATGAGCTGATATTTGTATCCTTACAAATTTAGCTTGTGTCGTAGAATTCGTGTCGGCATTTCTTGCTTTGATTGTTGATGCCAGGGAATAAGCGATTGATGGTCAGTGCTTTTCAATATAGTGTGGTAGGCCATACAAGTATATTTGATTATTTAGGGTACCAAAGAGTAACGAAAGACTTTCTATTTCTAGTTGCGAGCAGTTCTTTTCTAATTGAGCCAGAATCGATGCCACCTCATCTTTTCGTGAACCATCAACGATCAATTTGGTTTCCTTGTTTGGGTCAAAGTATGCCATTGTTGTTTGCTGCTTTAGAGCTTCTTTGATTCGGTCAAATGCATTCTGACACTCTGTTGTCCAGCTGAATGGTTCGTCTTTGCAGGTCAGTTTTCTTACTGGTGTTGTAATGTTATGGTGTAGTCAGGAATGAATGGTGCACTAAAGTTTATCATTCCCAAGAGTGATCTCACTTGTGTGTCGTTCGTTGGTGGTCTCATGGCTTCTAACGATTCTAGTTTTGTGGAGTCTGGAGACATTCCTTCAGCCGAGAAAATTACTCCAAAGAATTTTATTGATCAAGCGTTGAATTGGCATTTTGGTAATGCTAGGGTTAGACCACAATCTTGAAAGCGTTGCAGCACTTGGGTGAGAGCTATGTCATGTTCTCTCTGTGCTTGTCCGTATACCAATATGTCATCATAGATATTGGCAGCACCTTCAATATCTCCCAGTGTATTTGTCATTTCATTATGGAAAAATTCTGCTGCAGAATTAGTGCCAAAGTCAACCTCCGAAATTGTCTGAGGCCTTTGTGAGAGTAGAAGACGGTGATGCGACTTGATTGTTCATCAAGTTGAAATTGATATGGTTCATGTTAAGTTTTGAAAAGTATGCAGCTCCATTCATCTTGTAACGCAATTCTTCCAGTGTTGGTATGACATGCCTAGTACGTCGTATAGCTTTGTTCGCAGTGGTAATGTCCAGATTCATCTGTATTTTGGAGGGGTCGGCCTTTGGTGTGATCACTATGTTCGAGACCCAGTCCGTGGGTCTCTCCACTTTCTCTATTACATCTGATTCTTCTAATTCTGTCAGTAAGCTGTTTCTCTGTGTGCAAACGGAATGCGTCGCTGTACTTGCACAACCGTAGAGGCACCTCTTCATCGATGTGTAGGTGCACGTGTCGAAACTTGTGCTTTCCAATGCCTTCAAAGACGTTCTGATAATGCTTGATTGTGGCCTCCGTTTTCTGCTTCTGATTTTGTAGGATAGGTTCAATTGGTCCTCCAGTCAGCAGTATTATTGTTGCGTGGTGAGATGTTTTGCCATTTCTCTGTATTCCAGGTGTTCTACCTCATGCTCGGTTGTGGGGTTGTTCGGTTCAAGTTGATTTGTTGTTTTACTGATATTAATGGAGAATATGTCCAGTTCGAAAGCAGTATATTTCTCCATTGGACTGTACTGTGCATCTCCTGAGCTGACGTAGAATGTGTCTTCCACCATGCGGTTGTGCTTTGTCGTGATGTTTGCTGTAAAGACACCTTTGATGGGTATTGTCACCGAGTGGTAGGGACGCAATTTGATGTTAGTTGGTCGTAGAGTGACGGTGTGTTGCAATTTGGCGAATTCGCTGTACGGGATAACATTCGCATCTGCTCCTGAATCCACCTGCATCACTAGATTTTGTCTGTTGATCGTGACAGTTACATAATACCGACATAGTTCGACTGTCTTGGTTCCCTTCACCCTAAATGATGACTTAGGTGTAAGGCGCATGCCTTTTTGTCCGCCATTCGGGCTAGTTGGTTGAGTTCCACGGTGTCTTGCTGCTGAGCCGTGGCTTGATGGTATTGCTTTGCATGTAGCTGACTTCTCTATGTGCTATTTCCATTGACTGAGCCATTTTGATCAGCTGATCATAAGACATGTCATCTCTTATAATAGTCGTTTGGAGTTTCGGCAAGGGCGTATGCAGTGTGATGACCAATTTGATGGCTTCCTTCAAGTTCATTTTGTCAAACTCACAATCTTTTTCTTTGGTTTTCAGGCGTGTTGCCCATTGATCGTGAGTTTCTTGACTTGAAAGAGTTCTCATACAGAAAAATTTGTACCTTTCTGCTGTGTGGTTCTTTGATCCTTTAAAATGGTTGTCAATCTTCTCCTTTCCGCCTGTGTATGTTGTACCTGTGTCTTCTAGTGTGTTGTATAATTCTCGCACTTGCTGCCCTCCTAGAGCAAGAGACCTGCTTTTTTCCTCAACTCCGCAGATACGACACTTCCTGCGGGTGCGACATCCAATCCCTCGAAGGTGAAACAATATTCGAGATTCTCGATCCATAGGCTCCATCGTTTATGAAGGTTTGACGTGGATTCCTCGTAGTCTTGAAGCGGAAATTCCTATACGCAAATCGTAAGTTCGCTAACTGTTCGTCATCTTGTTCTTTCGTCTGTTTACCTTCACGGCTTTTCGTGTCGGTGAATGTGCATCCACTGAGTTGCGTTAGGTCGATGGTAGAGTTTCCAAGATGGCGCCGGTAGACAAAGTTTGTTCTTCACGTGAGTTGCGATATATGTTGTGACCCAAGCAGCGTTGAGTGCCAAGTAGACAGAAAAAATAGAATCTGTTGCATATCTTTGCTTTCTTCTCCCTGTGGAAAGTTCTTTGTTGTTGCTTGTTGCTTTACAATTCCTGCTCGTCGCCAAATGAAGTGTCGGGTCAGGGAGAGAGAAAACACGTGTGTACTGTAAAGAGACTTTTGCGTAAAAAGAGCGAGCACTATTCCACTGGATGCAATGTTACGACACTACAGTAATAAAAGAATGTATGTTATATTTTTTTGGATTTCGCAAAATGAGAAATATGAGCAGGGTCGACAACACATAAAAACACCTCGTTGCTAATAAGATTTTAATACTCATACGGGCAACCCACTGCTGTACCTGTCACATAGCAAACGAAACCACACATCATTTGCAAACTTTAGCAGCCTCCGCGATATTAATCCGAATTTCTTTTCGAACCGAAAATGAGCCGATTCGGGTTCTAGTCAAGGCCCTGCCAAACCAATCCGAAAATCCATCCAAAAAGTCAGTGCGGAGGACACAATGTATTTATTTTGACAACCTCGAAACCGCGCTTCTAAACTCTATTTCGGTGCTTTTCGGTGCTTACAGATGTAAGATTTGGAATCCCAGGATCCGCACCCAAATTAAACTATATGCGATCTTCGCGCTTAGAGAATAATAATAGAAGAATTAGGTAAGTCATGTATAGCAACTTTAATCAAGGGTGCACTCTTGTTAATAAGATTGTTTATGATATCAAAGAAATTGTTAAAGGAAGTGTTGACATTTCATTGCTCAAATTTAAGTGAATCCTTCCAGTTTACAGAAGCAATATTTTGTGAGAAAATTTCAGGATTGAATTTAGACCAATCACGTACTTCTTTAAAACCTTTAGGCTTAATTCTGTCGAAGTCCTTCATGATTAAAAAATTGGGATAGATGGTCAGAAACAGGGGTTAGAATATTACCAGATATTGTATTTACAAAGTCAGAGGAACAGAAAATATACAGAAAATACGACGTCGTAAAGTCCCTTAGGACGTTGTATAATCTCCTATGACGTCGCATAATTTCCTACAACGTCGTAGAGTCGCAAACGACGTTGCAGAATTTCCTACGATGTCGTAGAATTTCTTACGATTTCGTAGAGTCTAATACGTGGTGGACATAAGACGTCGTATGAGACTCTACGACGTCGTACCGGACTCTACGACGTAGTAAGAACTTATACGACAACGTGCAAGGCTCCACGACGTCGTATGAATTCTACGACGTGGTATGGGACTCCACGACGTCGTAAGAAATTATACAACGTCGTGTAAGACTCTGCGACGTCGTGTGAGAGTCTGTGACGTCGTATTAGACCCTGCGACGTCGTCTTATGTTGTACGAAACGACTTCGCGTCAGGAAACAAAAACGTGCTTCGCTATTATAATTTATCGATGGACGTTATATACTGATATGACTCGACAGGAAATCGGTCGTGGGTTTCATTCATTGTTCGACGAGGATGGGATTCGAACCCACGCGGGCAGAGCCCAATGGATTAGCAGTCCATCGCCTTAACCACTCGGCCACCTCGTCTCTAAAGTTTTGCATCTGACGCGTCCTAATGGCTTCCGAACTACTTGCTAATTAAGCGACTTTTACAAATGACGAAATTCGTCGAAATCACAGAGATGATGCAAGAATTTGATTTTATTACAAGTAAACATTCATATCCTCTCTGGATTTAAAAAAATGTCCTTTAAATTAAGGATACAACAGAGATAAAAAAAAATCATTTCACCGCTTGTTTGAAGACACAACTGCAAACAGTTAAAAAAAAATTAACCGAAAATTCAGCATTTAGCTAGTTTTTTCACTCGGAATTTAAACGAATAACAAACGAAAGTTTTCCCGGTATAAAACGACAAACAAACGAACACCAAAGATAATTTCATCACTCGTGGATTCGATTCAAGATGGCCACGTTGGAAGGCAAGATGGAGGGAATGTCGGTTGACGAAAAGCCAAAACAACAACAACAACAAAAACAGAAGAAAGAAAAGAAGAAGAAGGTCGATACATCTCAGAAAGGTGGACACCCAGTTGAGGTATATATTTCTACGTAAAACAAAGATATTCTCAGCACACATGATGTTGTGACCGACGGATCACACATCACATGATTCATGAGGAGATATGATAATAAAATCTGATAATGATTTGTGAGATAAAATAAAGGCACAGCCAGCATCAAGACCGTGCAGCAGCGCAACAGTGAATGAGTTTTAGCTAGTTATATTTATATTAAAAAAGCAAGAGCTAACAAAATTGAATGTGTATCTTCTTTTTAGCATCTTTGACTTTTTAGTAGGTAGCTAACTACTTAGTTCTCTTAACACCCCCCCCCCCCCCCCCATCCCCCTCTATGAGAACGTCACGATAAAATTATTAAATTATTATTAAATTGCGCCGATTTTATTTCATGCGTTGCGTTGTAAATAGAAACCATGCGTTTTACTCGCTCTGTAGTCCGTAAATTAGACTTGGTTTCAATAACAAACTTGAAGACAAAATGGCGGAAGTACAAGCGATAGACAACTTTTTGTGCGAATTGCTGATGAAAATTATCTACATGTTTATGTTTTACCTTTATTAAGCCCTGGATAACGATTATAACCTGCTTCAAAAGTGATTTCAGTCATTTCCGGTTAGTTTACGGTATAAACGAAGGTAGCCCAATCATAGCCAAGTTGAGGGTCCCAATTGGGGTACCCTGCTTTTTAGGTAAACCCCTAACCTACTTAAATTTTTATAATACTGGTCTTATATTTTAATTTAGAAAGTGCACTCGCGTATCCTCGTTTAAAATAATGGAAGATTGCTGCTCCATAGTAGTAGATCGTCTCGCATATTGCCTCGAGGCGCCCGCCGTACACACTCTAAATTGAAATATAGCTGCGGTATTATAAAAAGTTAAGGAGGGTAGTTTGTACACGTAAAACTGCCAACATTAAGTAAGGGGCCGTAGACATTCCACTTTCGTCATTTTTAGCGGTATATGGCCGTTAATGTTGAGATCCCCTCCCCCTCTTAACGGCCACATAAAAAGCGGAAAATTTCGGATTGGTGGCGGTCTAGATTGGCTAAAATTGCCCTTGCCATATAAGTTTACTTAGGTGAATGTAACCTTGAAAAACACATTAAACTATATTACGTCATCGCAAAGTTCGAAAATTAGGCAGATATACAGTACCGTCCGCGAGTGCATTGGCAAAATGAAATCCGCTAGTACGAGTCACAAGTCAATGGACAGCTATGAATATTTTCACGAGTCAATGGAGAACTATAATCACTCAGCATGCAGGTCTTATATTATTTAAGCAACCCTACCATGTAGATATACTGGAAGGGCACTGTTTTAAGTAAGACAGCTCGAAAATCCTTTAACCCTATTAAGCCTGGGGGGGGGCACAAAGTGCCCGCGGCATGTTTGACCCCCTGTAACTTCAGTTATAGTGATGCTTTCAATTTGTTACTTTGCTACATTCAACATATGCCTATATTACGCTATCTCAGAAAATTTCATTCTTACATCATCCGTGGTTAAGAAATTACTGACTATTGTTTGAAACCACCTCACTTTTTA
The DNA here is from genome assembly GCA_032352715.1 of Bougainvillia muscus. Lineage (NCBI taxonomy): Eukaryota > Metazoa > Cnidaria > Hydrozoa > Anthoathecata > Bougainvilliidae > Bougainvillia > Bougainvillia muscus. The sequence goes on along the minus strand of JAUCNQ010141226.1, from coordinate 39 downwards.
CTGCACTACTCCCTCTGAAATTTCTTAACCTTGTAATTG
>JAUCNQ010141115.1:0-16930 GCA_032352715.1 Bougainvillia muscus | reverse complement strand
CTTCAGGCCTGGGGGGGGGGGGGGGTAAAATAACCCTGCCTAAATAACTTTCAAACCAATCATGGTATGACAATGAAACTTGGCAGACATATAACCCATGATTAGAAGATCATTTTGGTTTAGTTGTTTTTTTGATGACGTCATTTCTTTGCTGACGTCAGCAAACTTAATTTTTGTTGATTATTTTGGTGTAAATTGTAAATCTGGTCACCGCACCAGTTTTTTGTTGCTTGGATAGAATATTTTGATGAATTCTACCTTCACTACATGTTGTATTGTTATCAAGACCCTATATTAGTTCAATGACTCACAATTCAATTGTTTTGAGTAAATTTTTTTCTCCAAAAAAATTGTATATCACCCGCCGAGAAAGTGCACAATGCCACAAATAAGCAGACTTTATTCCAATTTTTTTAATACTGTTTTGATCCTAAATAGAAGTTAGGAAAAGTCACAAAATCTCTAGTCATATACACAACCCGTTCGTAAGTTATGGCAAGAAAACTGGTAGGAGGGATAAATTTATCCCTCCCCCAGTACGAATAGGGTTAAGAGAACCATCGCTCTCTAGTTAGCTGCTTTGACTAAGGTAAGAGCATAATCAGAACTTGCCTCTGCAGATTGTAGACATAACAATAAGCGAGAATTATTATCTAACAGGAATGGGCTTCTTTTCTTATATTTTCCAAGAAACAACCTTAACATTGTTAAAAACAACCTTTATTTGGGATTTAAAGAGAAATTCCCCCATTCGTTTGGCTAGAACTGCTACAAAAAGGGCGCAAAATGGAGAACAAAGGTGGGGGGGGGGGGACAATTCTCTGTTCTAAGAAGAATAATGGTTCCGTTTTTCTCTTTTGTTCGCAAATATCTCGTTAGAACAAAGTATCAAGTGATTGACTCATAGATAGATGTGTATTTGATCATAAGTCCTGGTTTACAGAGAATGACGTATTTCCTTATAAAATCTATTTATTAGTTCCGAATTTTAATGTTGTCTAAAATTCAAAAAGATAGGTTGAACATCAAACAAATAATCTAAGTATAATCCGAGTAGGATCCAGAACAATGAAATAGAGAACAAAATAGAGAACAAAAGACATTAGAGAACAAAAGACATTAATTTTTATTAGTTTAAGAGTATGTCGTAATTTTGTGGATGTCATATTTTACCATTTTGAGGGAAAAAATCTTAGTCGGACGGTAAAACGGAGATTCAAAGTCATTTTGAATAAAAATGAGTCATTTTAAATTGCTTTATGAATGAATGGTGTTGGATTTCTAAAGACCATCACCATATATTAAGGTATGAAAATGTATATCTTTCTATGAAAAACGCTGTATGGACGTGGACGTAGATCATGTCCACACCAAACAGACCTCCTATCAAATTTCTATACGTATTATTTACCTTTTATCCCACTACACCCGCGACTGATCCACGGAAACGCGGACTAACATACGAACGCAGATACGCAAAGAGCCCATACGTACTAAAGGTTAATGCCAGAGGCGGATCGGAACATGCTTTTACCTATTCAGAGCATTTATGTGAAGAATCGAACTCATACATAATAAACGTTAACCCTTTATTGGATAGTGTTAGAAAATGACACTCTTTAACAATCCCGCGTCATTTGCTGTGTGACCATTTTATAACATCATGCATTACAAAATATGATCTTTAACTTGTTACAGCTCTACAAAACACATATAACAATGAAGTATTAGCCTTCCTAGGTAGGCCGCTTTCGTTGCACTTCACTTGGTCTACCACCACTGCTATACTTTATTTGTTCACGGTATTACTAGGACCACCTTCTTTTGTTTATCGTCGCTCCGGATATTCCCGTTAGTTATTTTCAATACGCATATGCGAGCTCAACAGAAAAGCTGTTGAGCTGTGAACGAAAAATTTGACCAGTGCGTATAGACCATGGGAAGTGTTAACGAAGCGGTTTATTAGGCAGGCTATGAAGTATACCATATTCTTTGGTCTTGCTGTTGTTTTTGTTTCCACGGTAATGCATGAAACCGATACTAAATGGACATCAGTTACAGGCAATTATTTTAAGTTTTATGTTAAGGTTTCAGTTAATATTGACAAAGTACATAATCGAAAACAAAAGAGCTTTGTGTATGATTACAGAAAATCTAAAGATCTTAACACCATTAATATACCAAGGGGGTATAATGTGTCACACCTTCAAAGTATGTGTTAATCGTATCTGTATGCCACAACACTTAGTACAATGGTACTACATGATATGTCCGACATTTTGACGTTGTTGTCTTAACTATGATGTCATCATGCCGACGATGACGTCATAACTTAACTTTACCTCTACGGAATTTTGCTTTTTCTCTCAAATTAACGCCCATGAAGGAAACGGAAGCACTGAACACATAATATATTACTACTTGATATAAAATAATCTTCCTTAGTCCTTATTTGTTGGTTAACAAGAAGAGATTTAACTTAATTTTTTGGCAAAAGATGCTGGGGTAATATTTTCAGGGGAAGGGGGCGCTTAGGCGCTATGGGCGGCAACTGTTTTTAGATTTTGTTTGTCATTGTTTTGTTTATATATAAATATTAAAAGCCACCGAATGGCATTTCTTAATTATGTAGAGAACAAAACTTATAAGGAAAAGTTAACGATTGTGGCACTTTGTACCCCTGCCGGTATGAATAGGGTTAAGAGACTCACATAAAGCAATTAAAAATGTAAAATATTACACCAAATTGTTTCGTATTTTGATCTTCCCATGAGTCTAAGCTGTAATGTTAGTATGGTTGTGGTGGAAGAAAAAGGTCTTTTTAAGGCTAACAATCATTTGTTAACTATTAAAAATAATTAGTTTAATCTCCATCTTGGTGCTCGATTAGGTCTGAATATTAGCCACTGACAGTCGTAAAGTCCTAGTCCTAGTCAGAGCACTCATACGATTGGAAATGTAAATCATTTCTTTATGTTCGGTGATGGTATTAACCATATTAGCCCTGTGCTTTTTAGGGGTCCTCATCCCTGGGGGCATAACTTTTGAACAACAAACGGTATCATGATGAAACTTTGCACAATTAGTATCTATCACATTTGGAACAAAATGACGTCATTATTTTTCTGATGACGTCATTACTTTTTTGATGAGGTCAGCATATATTATTTTCGCGGTTAATTTTCTCGAAAATATAATTTTCTTTTAACAGGTGACAATATCCCAATTAGTTTAAAAGTCATTATTACTTTCGTTATCAGCTTAAAATTTGTGAAAAAATGATATATAACAATACATATTTAAAAATAAATAAAAATTCGCTAATTTTTTCTTCTACAACCTGTTGACAATTATGTCACTACTTCCGTTCCGCAAAAAAATGTTGAATTTTTTTTTTTATCATATTCTTTCATATAAAATTTGGGAAAAAGTCACAAAATTTGAGGCAAAAATACCCAACGGTTCAGAAGTTACGTATAGAAATGTGATAGGAGCGGAATCCGCCCCCCCCCCCAAGGGCTAATAGGGTTAAAGAAGAACAATCACCATACATTTAACAAATGAAAATCGATGATTTCGATTCTGCAGTTTACTAATGTGACTACGTTGGAATCTTCTGAATAAATAAATAAGTAAAAAAGAATTATTTCAATGGATGACATTCATTTGAGGAATTATTTTATATAAAGAATAGAAATTGACTGGATGACGTCATAATCATGCAATCATATACCTATATTTCAATATGTATTAAATTAATTTAATAAAAGGTGCTTGATATTGACTTGGTACTAATTGTCTTTCTTGCAGATAGCATAAATATTGAACAGTGATTCAGTGAAAACAACAACAATAAAAGGTGCTTGATATTGACTTGATAAAATTGTCATTCTTGCAGATAGTATAAATATTGAACAGTGATTCAGTGAAAACAACAAAAATAAAAGGTGCTTGATATTGACTTGATAAAATTGTCTTTCTTGCAGATAGTGTAAATATTGAACGGTGATTCAGTGATAATAACAACAATAAAAAGTTCGTGTAGATAGCATAAATATTTTAAACTGCGGCGGCGATTCAGCAAAGTTCCCTACAAAGAAGAAATATGGATTTCGAAGTAAAAAATTGCAAGTAAAATTTTATTTACAAAAAGTATTCGGCATAAACAAGCTCTGCAGGAAGAGTGTATTTTGAATAACAAAATGTCGCCTCACTATCAACAGCACAGTCAACAGTTTGTGTAACATGAAGAATAAAGTTTCGCATGATCGATGGAAAACTCCATACAAAATGATGAGTTGACATAGTACCTAAATTTGCATTTAGTAAATAAGAGAAACACAAATAAATATTTCATGATTATGCATGCATTATTAAGTATAAGGCAAGATACAAATATGTATTGAAAACCGTTACTTGAATTCAGATAATAAAACACAATTTACTTTTCACGTTTAATCAGCAAATCTGTTATAGTCTTTTTGTTTCTTCTACGTTCAGGAGAGGCCCAAGAGCAAACGTTAAAGATCGCCTCTTTGATATCGTGTCTGCTGTTAACTTTGGTAATAAGAATTTTCAATACATCGAGTGAACCGCTCACCGATGCCTCCACAACAGGGGCTTCACCATTACAATGTCGCTTGTTGAAATCTTGCGTGGTCATGTAGTCTTTAACTAACATCAACACATTTAATAAGTTGTATGTGCAACACATATGAATGAGGTTCCTATCCCAGAGATCACCTGTGTGCATATCAAAACCACAAGAGATCATCTCTTTTACGGTATTTATGTGGCAGTGATAACAAGCCATTCGCAATAATGTAAATCCAGTATCAGGATGCTTGATTGTGCACACCTGTTGTGGTGATGTTTTGAAAATAGAACGAAACCTTTCGTGATCACCATCAACAAGGAGATTCTTCAGGTCTGAAACAAACAAGAAGAGAAAATAAAATAAAATATGAAGAGAAGACACTTAGATTTATAACATTACACACGTTATATGTGTAACGTTACACGTGCTTCATTCAAAGCATCAAAAATAGGAGCATCAGAAATTGGATTATTCTCAGTAAAAGACATGTTTTCTATTTATTTGTGTTCTTGATGAATCATTCACATGAAGAGCCACAGTATGAAAAATTGCGTGTTTCAATTTTAATCCGCTATTACGACTGGGTGAAACTATATGAAAAGAAGAGCAAAAGTGATTTAAAATACAGTTAATCAACCTCTTCTTCTACTTGATCACCAGTGCAAGTACTGTAATAACTATTCTTAACAGCAAATTAAACTCGAAACATTTCGGTAGATTGCCAACTGGTTTCTTGTTTCCACTTCAGAAATTAAAGGCGGACAATGTGATGGAAGTGACTTTCCATTTGATCAATTCTTTTAAGGTTAAGAATAGACTTCACATGAAAATTGTAACTTAAAGCCCTTTGTAATCCACATGATTAATTATTTGGAAAGAGAAAATATTACAATTTGATTGGATGCTTTTATGCATTTCTTGAATTTTAACTGGTTCTTATTTATTATTTTTTTATTATTATTATATTGTTTAAACCTGTTATGATTAGCAAGTCTAACTTGAGTTTAAAGTTGAAACAGTTTTATTTTTTCTCCCAAAATACTACCTGGTACCGCGTACCATTTGTATTTTTTCGATTTTGTTGTGCGCGACAATAGAAAAGGCCCTGGTAAGTTTGGGTGAAAAATTCCCAGATTTTAGAACATTTTTGTAACTTGATATTAATATGAAAATGAACAGGACATGTTTTGCAGCTGTACGTTGAAGATTGTGAATGTTTTTTAGTTAATCCAGTTTCCAATGTAGCATAAGTCAAGACGTAATATCTTGAATAGCCCGATACTTTAAGTTAAACACTTTTTCAATATCTTTTTGTGCTTGATAATTGTTTTATCGATGTTATCATTTGTTTTTGTTTTAAAACTGTTCTTATCCAATTCATTACCACACACTGCTGAGGATCTCTTTTTTTAGCAATTCTAAAAACTAGTGTTGATAAAAATCGTACAGTCTCACGATTTCACCTGTAGTCGTACTCTCTTCGCTCTTCAAACTTTTCACATTACTAAAAGCGGGCACAATTAAGTACACAATAAACTATATGCTCTTCCGCCGTAGCATTTTGTGGAGTTGTATTTTAGACAGAGCTAAAACGGATACAGCGTTCCACACTTCAAACAATTAATCTTCACGATTGAATTCCTGCAGCTGTAAGCTCTGCAAATAACTTTGATACATTTTACCCTTTAATTTACTTTATATACTTTGCTGGTTTGAATTAATAAAATAAATGTTCAAAAGTATGTTCTTATGTGTAACCAAAACTTAAACAAAGAAGCGTCAATATCAGTCTATCATATCTATCATTACATTCTTGAATGTGGTAAGGCTAAATAAATCACTTACCCTCATAACTGTAAGTTTTACCATCAACAGAAACCTTATCCCCTTTACTATTGCCATCACACCTGAAAGATCAGATTTACTATTCAGAAGTTCATTTGATTCATTAAGAAGTTCATACGATTAGTCTCAATCCTAGTGCTCTGAATACGCTACGGAATTTATGGACAGTTGTTTAGTTTGGTAATGCCTGCAAATTTTTCCTGAATTAAGAATAGCGGACAGGTTTGATTGTAATGAAAGTTTATGGAAAGTATCATTCTTATCATTGTTTATTGTCTCGTAACTTATTCAGAAAGGATACAGAAATTTAACCACACTGCCTTGCTTATACAAAACATGAATCAAAAATATGATAATTAGATAATTTATACGATAACATTATGATTACAAACGAATAGTGATGCAAAGAAACCAATCATAATCGTCATTGGCAAAATCTCTATAAAGGCTGGGGGAGGAGGGGGGGTGGATGGGGGGGGGATGCCTCTCCGACCCCAAGCGGTTCTTTTTAAATATCTTTTAATGGCCTCTGTCAAATTAGCTGAAATTTTAAGACTTTAAGTATTTTGCTATTAGCTATCAGTTAGTTGGAAACAAAAAAAAATGAAAACAAAATCTCTAGGGGGTCCATGAGATCCGTTTTTGACCCCCAGCAGGGAAATTTTGGGTTTATTTCTTTAAGGGATTTTACTACCTGTAGTATTGAAAATAATCCAAATCTGATAGCTAATCTATGAAAGTTCTGTTAGATACCTTTCAGAAAATCAAATCAGATTGAAAAAATTCGCCTGCATTCAAAAGTTACAGGGGAAAAACTGATTTTGGCGAAAATCGTGAAAAATGCAGACAATGCTTTACCAAAATGCTGTTGTCAGCGAGTTATACAATGCTAACGTCATCAATTTTATTTTTATGTATTCTCAAGTGTTTAAAGAACATCTGTGCCAAGTTTCAGGTGATATGGACTTATAGAACAGAAGTTAGATTGGGAGGGCATTTTTGCCCCTCCCTCCCCGAAGCCTTTATAAGTTGACGAAAAATCCTGCCTTTGTAGTTAAATAACTGGTAAACAGTAAGAATTCATTCTCTTTTTCAGATCAAAATTATCTCATAAATGATTGAATAAAAGTTAATGAATAAAACGCGGTAGCAATAATCAAGCATTGTACTTACAGATATGGAAAGTTTCTCTCTATTTCTTGTGTTGCACCATTGCTTGAGGTACAGCTCAAAACAACCATATAGTAAGTAGCTCGACGAATTGTTATATCAACAGTACAGCTTTTAGATGTTTGTATACCAGTTTGTTTTTCATTAGATTCGTATCACGAATGTGTGCTAAACCATTTCACTAAATATGGCTGTTCTCCACCTGACCAAGATAATCTTATGTTAGTAGGAGACGTCCTCACGCAGTTTAATCCAGTCAACCTGAAGAATATATTAACGAAAGTGTAAACCAGAAAGAATTATATTTAACATGTGGATAAATTCAAAGTGTCGTGAAGGTCACTTTTCCAGAGTCTGAGGCGGACTCAGAACATGCTTTTACTTAATCACTGCAGCAGTAGAATGACGACTCAAACTCCTTACTGTGCAATTGCTCCTATGATGATGGATCTCTAAAGACCTGTCATCATACAAAAAGCATTAAAGAATTAAAGGGTTTAGTTCTTTATCGTGTTGCAATGACTAGGCCAGGATATGCCGCTGAGATGTAATAGAGCAACCAACCTCGTCCCAAGCCCCTCTTCGCTTTTTGATTTCTGATTTCAGGGAACGACGCGTCAATCCCGAAAATAAAAAAGCGGAGAGGCTCTGGAGACGAGGTTGAATAGCAGCATATCAAGTAATTTGTGGAAAATACATTCATCTAGTGTACAACTCTGACATGTGGATACATCATAGATAACGTAAGCAGATCTAGTAATTATAACTCATATTTTAGTTTACGAAATCCATGCTACAAAATTACAATACCAGCATATCAAACTATCAACTGGATAAAATTCACAGGCCAGCACATCAAACAATTGTTATTGTAAAGGACAAATGCAATAAGAAATAATCTTTCAATGCAAAAACTAAAACCAGTTGACTAATGAAATCCTTGGAAGTGGATCAAAACTGACCAAGAACTTCATGTCTACCGTATGACTTCTTCACGCTACCTTTATCTGCACCTTGCTTGAACATGCGTTTTAATAGAGACAATACAGACAGACGAAAGCTCTCAAAATCGGAAGATGTACGTGCAATACGCAAGACTTCTGCACTTATTGTCCTATAAAAGACCTTAGAAGGCATATTGCTACTTTTATAAGGCATTCGCTCAATATCAAAAAGATTAAAATCAAAAACCTTATTGTTAAGTGAATTATCAAGATCAAGAATAGAAGCAATGGTGTTACCGTGCTCTTTCTTGAGCTCAAGTTCTGGTGGATATATTCCCAAAAAATGTTTTTCAAACTCTCCTCCATCATTCATTGCATGAAGATCGTCAATAAATCTGAAAGTGTTTGAAAACTTCCTAGCTTTAATCACATCTGCCTATTTTAAGTTTTTTAACCACTTACATTCATAGTAGTACAAGAAAAAGTACGCAATAAATGGAGCAGGATCTGAACCCATTGGGATACCATGTCTAAAAATAGTTCCCTTTAAGGCATCTTTAACAGAATCCAGTTTAGTGGGAGTGTTGATCCACCTAGCACCTGATTTGGTTACTGACAAGAATATACGCTGACAACGTTGGAAACAAAAATCAATAAACACATTCAAAACTGTAATAAGTTTATCGTGAGGAATTTCAGTGTATAATGTAGAAAAAGCAAATGTCGAAATAGTTTTAGCTCTGCGTTTATTGTTAGTTCTACGAATACTATTTATAACTGGTTCGTTGTTCTGAATGGCCCAGAATGTTTTAATCCCACTATAGAAGAATGCGTTTTTTATTGTAATTCTCAATTTGATCGAAAATAACTTAAAAATTGATGCTACTGCCTTAGAAAGAGGCTTAATAGTGCACTTTGAAGATGCAATGATAAACCGAGATTTAATAGGATCTTTATGCATTTTAGGCAGCCAGTAAATATGAGGAATACAGGTTCCTTAACAAGGACACTGACGTAGAATCTTTTGCAAATAAATGACACGTTGCCAGTTGCTTTATCAATTGGAACTATAACAAACTTAGAATGTAATATTTGAAGTCATTCTTTAGAGGATTTACACTTCCATAATTCAATCAAAGTTTTTGATGCTGGTTAAATATGCAATTCTTTGATCGAACTTATACAATACTTCCGTGTTTACCATCCAAGCAATATCTCTTTGTGTTTGTTATGGCACTCACTCCAACTTAAACCAACGTAATTTTTACAACTTTTAATACTAGAAGAATTCCCTCATACAATTAATTGGGACAAGTATTGTGCAATATCTAATTAACAAAAAGTTCTTAGAATAACAAAAATTAATCTACATGTACTGTATATTCACACGAATATTGAAATTATTAAAAGAAAGTCTCCCAATTTTCTTGATGAGAATATTGATAGTAATTAACTGTATATTCCTTTTGAATTCGGGGATTTCATTCTTCCTACCAGTTTTTTTTGCGATAACTTTCGAACCAGTTATGTATAAGACTTGAAATTTTGTGACTTTTCCAAAATTTTATGGACAAAAACATAAAAATATTTTTTTAGAAAATATGAGCCCATTTTCGGCACTGAGCACTTTCTCTGAAGGTGGTCTCAAATTTTTGAAAATAAAATTACTCAAAACAACAGAATTGTGAGTCATTTAACTAATATACGGTGTTGAAAGCAATAAAATATGAAGTGAAGGTAGGATTCATCAAAATATTCCATCCAAACAACAAAAAACTGGTTGGGTGACCTGATGTACAATTTACACCAAAATAATCGAGAAAAATTAAATTTGCTGACGTCAGCAAAAAAAAGACGTCATTAAAAAAATAACCAATCAAAAATGATTTTCTTGTCATGGGTCACATGTCTGCCAAGTTGCAGTGCCATACCATGATTGGTTCGAAAGTTATGCAGGGGTGTTGAGTTCATTCAGGAGCCCTAAAAAGTCCAGGCAAAATAATTCATTTTAAAAAATATTTTGATCATCTAAACAAAATAAGAAAGAAAGAAAACTAGAAAGTAGTTGCAGATTTCCTTCTACTCGATTAACCAGGAATAGGATAACTTAATCGGGCCATTTTATATGAATAACCCTCGTTTTGTAGTTTTATAATCATGCTATATTACTATTACATTTTTTTCTTACGATTCAGATTTTGTTGTAAAAGGCTAGAAAAGTTGATATTGTTTGATGTTATGTATAGTTATGGGACTTAAATGAGATATTTAGAATTAATTTCACCTGGTTGCAGCAGTTACTCAGAGCATACATAGAGTCGTTGATTTAAAGTTTTTAATGAATTATAGCCCATTAACTTAAAAGATCATATTTAAAAACGTCATATTACCGATACTTTAACAATCTCGTGGCATGTTTGTGGCTACTTTGGGCAGCATGCATTAAAGATTTAGGAGTCATATTTTCTGTTTAAAAATCACATTTCTATTTTCATATTTGCTCCGAAACTATTGAAAATAGAAAATAGTTTTTGGTTTATTTCATCGTAACTCAAAATTACCTCCATCTACACTGTTTTTATCCTGTATCTCAAAATGCACTTCTGATATGATCTCTGTGCTGCTTCCAACTAGTTTCAAATACTTGCTGCTTTCTTGTATTGGTAAATCTTAATTATACAATCACAAAATTATGGCACAGACTTGGCACAGTGGTACGACATTTTGACATCGTCGTTTTAACTATGACGACATCGTGCTGACGTGATAATTCGACCTTTCCCCCCTGATTCTTGCTATTTCTAACAATTTAACGTCCATGGAGGAAATAGTAGCACTAGAGTTACAAGTTACATTATTACTATTTGGCATTAGATAGGTGTAATACATTCAAAAATATTGTATGCAAAAGTTCGGGCTTAAATATTAACTTCAAAAATTGTATTTCCTTCTCAAGAGAATAGTCCACATGTATACATTGTATGTACAAAGACATTTCTGAAGATGAGAGTCGTTGTGAAGCAAAACGTTTATACAGCCTTACATTATACGTACTCATTTATTTGTCCTCCTTCACGGAATGGTTTTATAAATAACAATCATGCTTCTACATCTACGTTGCTGGATAATGTAGTGTAACAATGCAAATTTCTACTTACCCTCTTCTCTACATGATTGTATTTCTTTTATTGTCATTTCAACTTTTTCTTGCAGCTTTATGATTTCCGGTAATGTTTTAGAAGTAAAGAAGTTGATAGCGTTGATCTCCATTTTATTTATCTCGAGACTTTCCTTTGCTTTCTTAAATTCCAAACAAAAGTGTTCAGTTAAAAGTGTTTTAATGATACTAATACCATACTTTGAAAAATATTTGTACGTTTCCTTCCATGAATAAATATCAGTTATTTTAATGGTCAAAAGTTCATTTTGGTAGTTTTGTATTATTGACAACACTTCGTATAGTTTGTTGTGCAAGTCACATATGTGAAATTCGTTAATTATTTTACTAAAAATCTTAAAGTTTTCATCATCCATTCCGCAGAGACCATAACAAACATTATGTATTTCTCTAAATTTTCTGCCATATTCATTATGAGTCATAAAAACCCCGGTGTGGTTCAGATCTTTTAGGATTTGTTGTGCTCTTAAAATAAAAGATCCAATAGTTTTGTCTTTCTCGCTGATATTGTTCTCATTCCATCCACAAGCCGGTTTGGGAACTTTAGTTATCTTTTGAAGAAGATGGATAATGAGATAAATATCAAAGGCTTTTGAATCTGTTAGTTTTGATCGTGGAAGAAGGACAAACCAGTCTATCGCTTTTACCATAAACAGCTTATTTTTGCTTTCTTCAACTGCTTTATATAACTTGTCATGTTCCTCTGGGACACAGATGTAACCAATAGAAAACTTATCATGCAGTAAGCATATTAAGATCTCCTTGAAGCTCTGATTCGCAATTAAACACAAACGTAGCCAATATTCAAAATCTTTTTCCCTCCCATGTTCTAAAAGAAATCAATATAACAATTAATAACAATAAATGAGGTCAAGTTAAATCTAATCGACATTTACATAGTATATTACCGAATGAAATCGGTAAAAATAGAGACTTTTGTCGCTTTAGGTGCTTTTGTACTTAATTCTGTCTCACTTGTCTACAGCTATTAAACAACATTCAAATAAAAGCCCTGGAAATCACAGATATAAAATTTCAAGAGAATAACAACAAAGAACAATGTATTGTATGTTATGAAGTCAGATGTCGACTTAGGCTTAATCAGGCCACCAAAAGAGAGTAGAGAATTAAGCAAACTGACTTTTAAAAATTACCAAAAGTTGTTATTCTTAAAGCTAATAACCATTTGTGATACATTAATGACTTCTGATCTTCTAATTTAATGCCTTTACTAGGTTAAACCATAGCATTTTTGTTGAATCTGGCCTTAGATTCCTCTATGGGCGGTATTAAAGTGTAATATTACCTTCAATAGATAGTGCTTGTAACCTAAAAACAAAAATAAAGAATATTTTACTGTTACACTACGTAGACCATATTGTTTAGTCTCATAGTATTGTTAACCTTATAACGACTGGACATTTTGCGACTGCTAAATACTGGGGGAGGGAGGTTCGACCCCCTCTCTGTGCATGTTGCTTAATAAAAATTGCATTCTAACTTTCGTAACTCTTTTTCACCGAAGTGCTATGACTTTCAAACTTTAGTTATCCTACTAATCCTCTTTTTAGAAGATTCTGTTAAAATTTCAAAGTTGTAGATTGTGGTAGTTTTGAGATATTACATTGTTTACCATTAATTAAGCTTTCTGAATCTGAAATTCGATTTTAAAAACCTTTTAACAACCAGAAGTAACGGCCTAAACCTACAACACACTAAAATGCATTAAAATTCATATTCTTCGTGTTTGCAAATTTTATGCCGTCAACATGTTTCTATAATATTAATAATAATATAATCGTTTATTTCAGGGCATACATATATTACAACGGTTCTTCTTCCCATATAGTTACAAATAAAATATTTTTTAATATACAACTATTGTTAATACGTTCGCGATGGACTGATAAAGAAGTAACCAATAATAATTCCGTTATTCTGAGTATAGACTCGTAGTTCGGCGCGAATAAACAAACAACAACATTGACGTCATGATAGGAAATAGATATTAGATTAACTGTTGTTAAGAAACAAAATACTAACAAATTTGTCACAATGAAAATAATTACAATGATCGAATAGTTAATTGGTGCTCAGCAGTGAGAGAAATAGCACAAATATAAATATCATAAAAGCATATGAAGGACGTACGATCAATAACAATTCTATGATATCCATCAATAGTATACTTAAAGAAAAATATTATATATACAGAGGTACGTTAGGTGCAATCATGTAGGATGAAGAATTTGACCCAAATAAGGCATTAAACAAGACAATGCCTCGCAAAATGTAACGATAATTGGCCACGCAAAACTATCCCCGTGCATATAACGTATGCACAAGGGCATCCTTTATGAGAGAGAATAATACTATCTACCAGAATTTAGGTACACGATAAAATGAATGAATTTTCATTAAGTAGCAATTTTCATTAAGCGACATGTACACCCCCTTTCAAGATATTCTAAACTGCCAGGTATAATAGCTCAAAAGACTGGGAGGAATTTTTTTTTTAAGTACAACCACCACTATTATTCATAGTCCATGAGCTAGAGTCGACTTTTGGGCATTTTGGTATCAATTTGGTGATCAAACGTATTATATACCAAAAGTTAGCAAATATTATGTAGATTTTAAAAATCGATGTTTAAAAATGATTCTGTTACTATTGGGGAAAATATTGCCCTCCGCTGCAGTGCCTTATTTTTCAAAAAGCAAAAAATGCAGTTTTGGGTTACTTTTACCACACTGCACATGAAATTATGCACAAGAGATGATTGGTGGGATATAATGTGCAACGTGTATATTTTACTGACCAGAATATGGTATTTCTCGACCATTTTTCGTGATTTTTTATACTTTAGTTTCTCAGACTTCAGTCTTCTTTTCAAGATTGCATCGATCAGTCACAATCTTGTCCGCATAAGGACAGTCCACTTCTGCTAATATCAAACCTGATGCAACGTGTATTTTGGTAAGCTACTTCATATGTAATACAAGATTATCTTCAGTAAGTTCTGAGGTATGAAGGTCACACTCAATGTCCCTGTTTCTAGATACGAGATTGCTAAATGCACCGTTATTAAGTGTTAGGGCTGTTTGTTGTCATAGTCGGAACGTAGCGGCAGTGAAAGTGATAGCTAGCTATCTAGAGTAGACACTTACTCATAACTGCTGGAACTTGGGAAGCTTTTACTTTGAAACGTTTTATTAATAACCACTAACTAAAACAGACAATATCCGTTCACTAACTGTAAGTCTCACAACGTTAATTATATTTCATTCGGAAACAAAAGAATTACCGCCTGGTTGCAGTTCGCTTTCTGAGCAGATACTATGTGTGTCAGAAGTATTATTTGGTCATAAGCTTAAAGCACAAACACCATAACGGCGAAAACGAAAGTGCTCAGACAAAATTACAAATTACAGCTTCCCTTAGAGCTAAGAAAGAACAGATTATCAAGTACAATTCCTCATTTCCTTGTAAACCATTTATAATCAAAACATATTATTTGCATAGTTTTGCATTAGGAGTTTTACCGATTTGCTAAAGTTTATAATGAAAGTATGCCACCATGAATAATGATGGACGCAGTCCGAGAGGACGAAGCTGGCATAATGTGGCAATCTTAAGGTTCACTTGTGTGATTCATCACTTACTTTTACTTACTACCTTGCAGATAAACATAAAGAGATATAGGAAATTATATAGTTTTACCGTGCTTCCATCACCAGCCAAGTAACTTGGACGTTGAAAGGGGAATATGCAGTTATACTTTGTGTGTGTAGAGTATGCTTTCTGCCTGTGTGTCGGTGGTACAGGATAAAAAGAGGCAGAAGACTAAATTTCAAAACCTCACAGGGTTAGACAAGGCGTTCCAAATACCAACATTATTTGCCCTGAACAACTGAGTTTTCCCTGAAATGGTGGAAAAGATTTTATGTTTGCTGACCAAGAGATGGGTAATTTTGAATGGGCCTTACGGCACCATACTTTATCATCACCATCGCAGGTATTTCCAAACTGGACTAGTTTCAACTTAGAATATGTTGAGCAAATGCCTGTGCTTAAGTGCTCCATACAGTATTTGGGCGGCTACAGAAATGAATACTATATATCAGGTAATAAGCGAGGCGCATAGGTGGACACGTGTATGTAGGAGTGTGTGCACTTATGATCATTTTTCTAAACTTTTGATATATCCAGTTGATAACACGAGTTCAAAAGCTGTGTCCTAATGATAAGAATGTTTCATTTGTTATTGATGTATACGGTGGACTCTCTGTATTTCAAACTCTTACAGCAAAAAAATAATCATTTGAATTATAGAGTTGTTCGAATTATGGGGAGTTGGTCTACGGAAAGAAGCACTTCACTTGGAATGAAAACCTGTTCAAGGTATGGAGTTGTTTGAATTATGGAGAGTCAAATTACAGGGTCCACTGTATGTCAACATTGAGTAGGAGGTTTGCGGATGCTGGATTACTAGATGCTTCAATCAAGTATTGCTGCTGACGGATCAGTAGAGAGCCTTACTATAAGAAAGTTCGAATTTACAAGATCTTCTACAAAGTCTTTATTCGAATGATGGTACAAAACGTTATCAGCAATAGTCACAAAAGAGGTGTAAAATGGAACATCTGTAAAGTTTTTACACTTACCCCAAAATTTTGTTTTAAAGAGAATGTGTGTGATCTTATCAAAATGTTTATTTAGACTGCATTTATTGTTTTCAGTAAATGCAGTCAAGTTTTTCTCATTTTGGTTAAGTTACATACTTTCTGTATAATCAATGGTTGTTGTTATTCCTCATTTTCATTATTATTGTTGATAGATTAGACTGCATATGGTTTAGCTATCATTACAGTCTAATGCATTTAATTTATTAAATGTTGTAGTCTGTATGGTTTGCCTTTTCTATAGTAGCCTAACTATCTCAATCCCTCTAGGTTCATGTAACATTTATGATGTTTATTCTAGAATAAGTATGTAAAATTCAAGTTATACTCGTGTAGTTTAAATTTATCAAAGTTCAAATTTATCAAGATTATTATATATCAAGATTATGATATATCAAGATTATGATATATCAAGATTATTATATCAAATTTATCAATCATATTCAAAGTTGCATCATTCAAGTTTTTTGTTTACTTTTAGCAACTGGTAAGCAATGTATTTTTATTTCACGG
>JAUCNQ010140893.1:0-16956 GCA_032352715.1 Bougainvillia muscus | reverse complement strand
TGTTTTTCCGAGTAACTATCTGGGCATTTTGCCACGTACTGTTACACACTGCTCCTAGCTAGCTGTGTGTGATTGATGGTCGCCAGAACACTTCGGATCTCTAGAAATATATACCTCAAAAACGACAACATCGTATATCAGAAGCCTGTCTGTGTTGTGGGAACTTTCGTTTTCTAGCATTCCCTTTTAGCCTGTTCGAAGATCATACCAACTTCCACCGATGTGTATGCACCTCTGAGCCATACAAAAAACTTCGTAGCTTGAGGGCGCACAAATTAATGAGGCAAATTGGAAATAATTTTCTTTCTGCCTCAGCTGGTATAGCGATGATCAAAGGCCCCGACAGTTCTCGATATGTCAACTGAGGCAGGACGGCGGACATTCCAACTTGCCTCACGTTATTTGTGCGCCCTCAAGCTACGAAGTTTTTTGTATACCCCCTCAATCTGGCACAAATTCGCAAGGTCTTACTTGCGGTCATTGTCTAATTTTTTTTTGTTTGTTTTTGTTTTTTTCATTTCGCATCAACTAGTCTGCGAACTTGTGAGGCAGATTTTAAACTCGTGAGGCAGACCGCAAACTTGTGAGGCAGATTATAGATCGCAGGCTGTACGTAATTCAAGCCACTTCCGCACAAGAACTTGTTCCCAGCGCATTAAGACCTTTTCGCTACATTCACTCTCTGAAATTTTTTGAGTGAGGCTTGAGCCTCACTTGCCTCACCCTGGATCAGCCCCTGAGATATATTTTCTTGTTAAAATAGAGTTCACGCATATTGTCATTGAGTTAAGTGTACTTTTCATTCAATTAATTTAAACTAAGTACACATACCTATTGTAGAAAAATCTTTACCTTCTATTATTTTCCATTCAGTGAAGAATATTCGTCTTCTCATAACATGAGTTTTGTGGGCAATACTGCTTTTAAATTCTGAATTTTTAGGTTTACTTTCATTTTTAGCATGGAAATGATTTGATGTTACAAAGGAAACATGCATCAACGTATTCGTCTGTATTTAAGATACTCATTATGGATAATAATCCAACGTTTCACAGCAGTGGTGAGTATTGATATAATTCTATAACGATTGTTTTGTGTGCATTGAAGGTATATCAACTGTCTGTGGACATCGAAGTAATATATGGATCTGAGATTCTTAGGTCTTGAAACTCACTTCTAAATGTAATTATCAACTTGCTTATACAATTTAAGTATAATTTAAATGATTTAAAATCAATAGTTTTAATAAGTCATTCAACGAAATAGATTTTTATGCTAGATTTGTTATATTTTTTTAAGTATGCCACAACTACCTTATTCGTAGAAAGTTTTTGCGGAAGAATTAATTGAGGGATTAAAAATAGTGCTTTGCGGGACTTATTTTTGCGCATTGGCTTAAAGTCTAAGAATTTTGAGGATTTAATTTTGGGGATTCGGAAAAGATGTAAAAGGTAAGAACTTAATTTTTCAATTGTCAAGATTATTAATGTATTAACCATCTTCATTTTCATCAACAAGTGTGAAAATTTCAAAAAATAAATCAAAACTTAATTGCGGGACAAATCTTTGCCGATCGGCCTCTTGAATTGAGAATCTGTGGGACATCTTTTTGCAGATTCGAGGCAAATCGGCAAAAATAAATCCTGCATGTTTGTTCATATACTATCTCAACACCATAGATTTTCTGTAGACTTATAACCTTTGTAAAATATTTTGTTTCCAGGAATAACTTTGCAGCAAAGAAATGTGCTAGAAGCTACTGATAAATTAAGTAATTTATTGAAAGGCTTGGTGAAAGCTCAAGAAGTTGCTATGAATGAAAGAATCAGGTAAGTCTTTCTCAGGGGCGTCGTTTTGGATTTTAAAGCGAGCAGGGACTGTTTTTAGTGACTTCCCTGGGGCCCACTATAGTTATATAGAGAATTTTGAACTTTTGCCTTTTACATTTTTAACTTCCCATCTTTCTTAAAGATGCAGATTGACAGATTGATACACCATATTAAAAATATTAACTATTCCGATAACTGATTTTACCATTTGTGCCTATGTGGATTGTGTTGCACTGTGATAAAGTAATTTCATGTTTGGCGTAAACGCACATATCTACTTTTTACAACCGCATTTAACCTTCTTATCTTGATTTTTCCCGCATCTACGTATTTTATTCCTCTCGGTCTGTAGGAACAGAGAGGTTTGAAATAGACGACGGGTGTATGGATGTGGACAAATTTAGTACAACTATCTAGTCTACGCATCTTGTTGGAGTCATTAAAGCGTAGGCTATTTTTAGAAATACACCTTCCCATTGGAGTAAGGCCTTGATACTTGGCACGCATATGCAGCCTGGTCACGGGTCCATTGCGCATGTCCAGGTGTCACGTTGACGACGTCATCATGACGTAATGTGCTAATTTTAGAAAAACACCTTCCCGTCGGAGTTGGGCCTTGATACTTGGTACACATATGAAGCCTGGTCAGAGGATTCCACTTTTGGAATAATCTTCCAGTTTTGTCGCGAGAATTACTGATTAACCTCTTACTTCAGAGTTCAGTTACTGGGAAAAAAATTGTTTTTTCCTTGCTAGAGGGGGGAAAAGCATATCTGGGGAGGGCCTTTGTTTGGGGGGGGGGACTGGGGAGTAGGAGGACACTATGAAATTATAATTAAATTATTCTATATATCCCATATCTAAACAGAACTTATGTATTTTGTTATCATATCAGTTCGGTGACCTGCCTCGTAATGTAACCTTGTGGGCATGTAAATATATGTAAACTATGCATTAATGCCCGCATCTTTATATATTTTTGAGTAAAATAAGGCCTGCATCTTTTTTTTTGTGAAATAAAACGTCTCCCTCATCCTAGTTTTAAAGAAAGTTACACAAAAGATGAAGTCAATTTACCACGGCCTAGTTCCTCTCGGTCCGCAGGAACAGATAGGTTTGAATTAGGTAGCAGATGATGGATGTATGTGGACAATATTATTACAACTATCTAGTCTACGCATCATGATCACTTAAGGTGCAGCCTAAATTGTTTTTTATCCAGTCCAATGTTATCTTAAGTGATATCCGATGTCCGGTTCCCGTTGCCTCCTTTGGCAAAGAATGTAACCGGTTATAATTTAGATATTATGTGGCTGAACCTGACGTTTTGCCGATAAAGGAGTTCTCTCTGAAATGGCCTGCATGTGTGTTTAGATTTGTTTTGTAGATTTGTTTTGTGGTTTCTCATCATTTTCAGTCTCTAGTGATAGATTTCTATCATGTGCCGTGGTGGAACTACTTCTTCTTATGCAATAGAATACGTAACGTAGCTACTCTAGGCTGCTAGTTGCCGCCTAAACTAATTATATTATATAATGGAGATTTACTTGTTACTGGTACTGCATGATCACAGATGATGTTCTGATGTGATGATGAACATGACTGCATGGTGGATGTCCAATTATTATATATAGCTATATTGCTAATTAGCTAGCTCTTACATATGATAGGCCCACATCAGCTTAAACTGCCATACCCTTAGCCTGGATAAAGTAAACTCAAAAAATAAAAAAAAATAAAAAATCCACTGATGGTTTCTAGCTACTTTACATACTCTATGCTCTGCGCGTGGTGGGACAGTCACCACACAGTTGCATCGCAAGATCCAGTCAAGAGAGGGGAGGAGACAGGTGCTCCTCAAAAGTCAAAAAGTGGAAATCATACGAACTCCGGGAGTGCTACTATTTTACTCTGAATCGTTGTGTTACAACACACGTATGACGTACGTCATCATACGTGTATTTATAAACACATTCGTATGTACGTTAACATCACTAGCAACCTTGAATTTTTTTAAAGCATCCCCCTCTATTCTTCGGGTTGGAACGTCACTTGACTTGACCATTATGCAATGTTTACGAAAATCATGGCAGCCATCTTGCACGAAGGGAACACATTTCGGATATCGCGTAGGAGCTCAAGCGGGCAAAGCACGCCATTCAAACATGTTATGTCATTTCGCTCTATTCTTGCTATAGATAAAAAATATTTAGTAGGCTCCTACTTCTGCAAATTTGGCCAAAAATCGCGAAATCGCAAAAGTTTCTTCCATATTTTATTATATGTCAAAGAAGGTGGGTGACATATTCATTAAATTGTGTAATTTTTGTCTTCGCTTAAATCCATGCAAAATAACACAAACTTTGGTAATAAGTGAAATAAAATTCTTGCGAAAAACCTCAAAATTAAAATTGCGCTAAAAACATGAATTGGGGTCCGAAAATTAATCCACTTAACCCTATTTGTATGGCATGGGCTAACACCACATTTTTGTATCCACCATATTTGCTGCATCGACCGCAGCTATACCATGTTTTATGCTTTTAATATTTTTATTATGCGGGCAACATATCAAAATTTGACAAAAAAAATAAAAGTGGTTTAGCCGTGGTGGCTATTTGTCAGTCATGTGCCTCTGGGCTGTATTTTTCAAAAAATTAAAAGTCCTGTAACTTTAGTAAAAATAAAGTTATTGCCTTGAAACTTGGTATGGTGTGCTTTTAGGCCATCTGATGTAATTCACACAAAAAAACTTGAAATGTCACCTATATATACTTGCCGAGTTTCAGAATTAAGCCGTTTTCAGAGACACCAATGAATATTTATTTGTGAAAAACGTCAATTTGACCAAATAACGACAAATATTTAGGATTTTTTTACTATATTTCTCTAGCCTTATTCTCTATAAAAGATAGTACCAAAAAAAAATCAAAAATAATATCTTTCAAAGGGAGTTTCATTCCAAAATTCAGTTTTCGGGCAAATAACGCAGGGTTAGGTTTTTCACATATGACCGCACACTGAGATGGCATAAAAGAACAAACTTTCCTTTAAAACTATTTTTTGACTGAAATTAGGATAAAAAGGTTAAACTGCTCACATAAAGGTTTTAGGTTGATTAGGCAATTATGCACCAAAATATCTGGGTGGCGCCCTTTCAACTTGAAAAGTCTGGTGCCTGTCTACACTGTCTTTTTATGTTGAAATTAGTCTGTATTTTCGTTTTTTTGTAAGCGAACTGTATGATAGCTTTTATGTGTCTTCTTCTAAAAATTATTTGTTTTCGCAGTCATTGTTGTTACAGTAAATATGTCCTTTTGAATGCATAATGTACTGTAAAATGGCAGCATTTCACTTATATTCACGGTACCAAGATAGAGATTAATAACACTTATCAAATATTATTAGTTAACAAATAATCATTAACCTTTATGCTAAATGTAGCAAATAAACGTGATAATGAACGTCTAAACTTTTGAAGCAATTTTAAAGTGTATATTTTCTTCAATAAAGTTAAACAGTTAAGGCTGAGAGGTTCAAGCTGTCAGGATTTCTTGTTTATATTGAAAAGATCACGCGAAAATTAATAATGATTTGTCTCATTTTGTTTTCTAGAATTTATTCCGAAAAACAAAAACAGCACTTTTTAGAGTACAAAAGGAAGGGGAACAAGGATAGAGACAGTCTTGTAAGGTAAGCAATGTCTTTTTCCCTGTAGTGTATATCATAGTAGTAAGCCACTTTGTCATTTTTTATATTTTATGGACTACAAAAAGAAACGGTAAGAGAATAGTATATTATGTGTATGACTGGAGTATGAACATCTGAAGTGTGTATACTATAAACATATATTTAAAAGAATTTAATTTCAAGAGAAATTATAAAGTTGTAACGAGGTATTAGGATATATAACGACAATAAATGGCTAAAAAAAGAGGCAATGTATTAACAACGTACTGGCCAAATTTTCCAAATGAAAACAAACAAACGTTACGTTAGATTTGTCAACCATTATTACTCCCCATTGATGTGATGATGGAATACAATTACCACATTGAAATTAACCCTTTAACGCTTAGTGTCCAATTAAATGGACATACATGCGTTAACAATCCTGAAGCGTTTTGCTTCAGGATTTTGTAACAGCGCGTGTGACCATTTTGTTACAATCAGGCGTTAAAGGGTTAATGCTATTAATCCAATCAAAGAGTAATGAAAATTGTTTTTATTTAGTTCACTGAGTCGATACGAATCTTCTGGGGATTCCTTACTGGATTCAATCAATGAATCTTATTTTGGTAATCCTTTCTCAGAGTCAAGAGATCTATCTACTGACCTACCCAAAATTAAAGGTATGAATTACACTTACTTGAATATGTATCCGAGGGACCGTCTACAAAATTCGTATCATAATATGAACCATTTCATCACAGGAGAAAGAAGTGTTTTTGTGCATACTAAGTATGCACAAAACACTCCTTCTGTATGAAAATTGATACGAATTTCGATGCGATTTTGTAGGTGGTGTCCAACTTAATTTCTGTGGTAACTTAAAAAACAGTTAAAAGTCTTAAATTTTGCTCTGCATAAAACCTATTAAAAGAATACTGCTAAAATGGTTTCCTAAAATTTCTTGTTAGGTCGTCCTGTTCCTGTTCGCATTACTGATACAACCGATAATTCAAGCACTACAGCACAGTCTCTTCCAGTAAAAGTTTTTTCTCAAATGCCATTGAAGTTCAAAGTTAGAAGTAGAACTAAAAGTGGTAGCAGGAACAGAACACTATCAGAAACTGATGAAACCCTATTTGATCTGGAAGGCTTTCATGATGGTAAAAACTGTGAGCCGTTTTATGAATCAGATGATGATAGTAGTGGTAAGTATTTTAGGGACCTTCTACACCATTTGTATTGAAGTTTTTTACCAATTTTCATGCAGAGGGAGTGTTTTTGTGCTTACTTAGTATGCACAAAAACACTTTTCTGTAATGAAAATGGTTCGAATTTTGTGGACAGTCCCTTTATTTATTTGTTTTGAAAACTCATTCATGATGATATTACGTATACCTTACCTGGGGATTCTGCACAAAATTAGTATGGAAATTCGTATCGACTTTCGTTTAGAAGTATCACTGCATTAAAATGAAATTAGATACGAATATCCATACAAATTCTGTGGACAGTCTCTTAGCGCATACAGACTGCAGTCATATTTATTTTAACTTCTTATAGAAGTTTCAACATAACAACATAATTTATTTTTTTTACGTATTTTTGTGAAATGTTTATTATTTAATTTAGGTGATGCCACAAGTCTGGAAAGCAGTGGTGGTTACGGTATTCCAATGTCGGCTAGTCGTGGTTTACATCCTGGCGATCGGGTGTATGCTACATCAGTTCCGGTAGGTATACCACTTTTCGAAAATACAAAGAATTCTTACGAACTAGAAGAAAGTGATGAAGAAGAAGATGAGGTAAGGAACTGTCAAAAAAGTTGTCATTTAGAAGTTCACTTCATTAACATCAATTTTCATCTCAGAAGAAGTGTCATTGTGCATACTTTGTATGCACAATGACCCTTCTTCTGAGAGGTAAATGAAACGAGATGTGAAGCGAATTGAAGTGATTTTTGAGACGAACCCTAGGCTGGAATATCTGTACTTTGTTATATCAAATAGTTGGTCTTTATACAGAATCGATCTAGAAAATAAGTCATTCCTACTTTTTATAAACTACGTAGATAAGTATTTTTAAAAACTTTCAAATTTCTTTGGTAAATTGGTCTTCTAAATACAATATACTGGGTTAGGGATCGTCTACAAAATGGTTATCATAAACCTACCATTTTCATTGCATAAGATAAGAAGAGTCTTCGTGCATACTTAGTATTCACAATGACACTTCTTCTGCATGAAAAGTGATACGAAATTCCTTAGGAATTTTGTGGAGGCACCCTTACATGATGTTTTATTTTAATAAGCTAGTTTTGATAACTGCATGACTTCATGCTATACTATATTACACTATCAAACTTATATTGCCTGATGGTTAAGAAAGTGCTATTGGAATTATTATTTTCTTTAGGAACCAGCTCGATCACCGAGTTATATTGCTGATTCTATCAAAGCCCTTGCGAGAAGTATGCAAGATTCCACAAGGATATTTGGTGAATTGCCTAGGGATTATGTGAACACTAGAACTCGTGAAGACAAGACATACTCATCAACGTTTAGGTAGTTGCATATGATTTTTTAGGGTTCGTCTCAAAAATTCGTTTCTTACGTTTCAATCGTTTTATTTTTAATTAGATAAAGTTTCTTTTGTACAATGACACTTTTTCTGAGATGAAATAAAAACGATTTTTAAAACGAGATGGTTCCCTATTTTCATAGAATTTAGAGTATAAATTTAGTTTTTATAGATTTTTATAGTCACTTAGTGAACAACCAAAATCGTCACCCTTTTATTTCACTGTTAGGGGCCTTCTTAAAAATTGCTATCGCAAACAGTACCATTTTCATCGCTTAAAGAAAAACTCTTTGTGCATACTAAGTATGTACAACGATACCATTCTTTGCATAAAAATTGAGCCGAATGCCCGATACGAATTTTGTGGAAGGTTGCTTTATCGTGAAATGTCAGAGTATTTTTATCAAGTTGAGAATTTTCTAAAAAACTAAAACTACAATTTTCTTTAATGAGGTTATTTGAAAGTAAGCAATTTTGGATGAAAAAGGAGATTCTAGAAGACAAATAAAATGAAGCTGTCGTTTGATTATCTTGAAAGCACTGAGAAATGTATGCTTTAATTATGATGGCACGACGTTTTTAAAAGCCATACTGTGGCAGGGTATTTTAACAGTTCTTACATTAATTTCTTAGTAAGTCTTCCGTCCCAACCCAACCCAATATGTCGTACTTCTTGTTGATATATACTATATCGTTTATTAGGACAATAGTTTGTCATGTCCATTACTGCCTTTCGCCTAAAATTATGTCCCTTGCCTAAGGGACCGTACACAAAATTCTTATCGGAAAAGTTTTTTTGGAAAATGGGTACAAAAAGTAGGGTTCTGCTCAATAATTTGCTTTGTAATATGGTTCATTTTCACATGAGGAGAATTTCATAGATACACAGATAATTATGCTCAAAACACTTAGGGTTCGTGTCAAAAATTCGCTTTAATTCGCTTCATAAATCGCTTCATTTTCATCACAGATAAATTTTCATTGTGCAAACAAGTTTGCACAATGACACTTTCATCTGAGATAAAAATTAATAGGAATAAAGCAAATTCATTAAGCGAATTTTTTGGACGAGCCCTTATCCTAAGGTGAAAACAAACAAATAAAGAATGTGTTAATGAGACCACTGCTTTAGACAGTATTTCTAAGATAACATTTTGATAAATTTTGTGTACGCTCTCTACAAGTATTGATTTACTTTGATATATGATATAGTTAGCATTTTTATTTTTATTGTCGTATTTAATACTGTTTTGAGATTCATCTATCCGGTTTATGGATAAGTTGAGCTTTTTTAGACATAACTATTTGATGTTTTGCTATTTTATGGACTTGGTAACTTATGTTAAACCAGTTTTATTTTTATTTTTTTTCTCCATTGTTTTGTTTCCCAGGTACAATTAATTACTAGATGATTAGAGATGACTCGTTTTCATGTGAATAATTGAAATTTATATAGGGTGATAGGGTCACCGTGTTAATTAATGGTGCTAGTAACTTGAACAGGTAAAGTTAGAGTTCGTCTCAAAACAAATTCGTTTTAATTCGCTTCACAAACCGCTTCATTTTCACCTCAGATGAAGTGATATTGTGCATACAAAGTATGCACAATAACAATTTATCTGAGATGAAAATTGTCAGGAATAAAGCGAATTTATAATACAAATTTTGAGACGATATTTGAGACCGACTTCTTCATTCCTTTCAATTTTCATTGTGTCTTTCTGCATACTTTGTATACACAATGACGCTTTATCTGAGATTGAATAGAAACGATATATGAAACAAATTTAAACTTCATACTGTTCTTTTCGATAGCATCATTTCCACAGTGAGTGTTGTGTTTATGTCATTTTATTATATACGATATTTGTATGCTTAAAATCGAAAAAAAAAAATTATCCTGTGTTCAAAATAGGACTGAATTATTAAATTGTGTGAAAAATGATGTATCCTAGGTTGTCTGGTAGATGACTAATCGTTGTACGATTGGGCACCATTTTTCACACATGTAATCCTTTCCACCAATATTTCGATACTTTTTACTGAAATCTATATTTCTGATCTTTCATCTTTAACTTGAATGAATTTTTGTCTGTTGCATTCAGGTCAGAATTCCACAGAATTTCTATTGCAAAACATCATTATTTTCATCTCAAAGACAAGTGTAACACCGCAGAATGTAAAATGACACTTTTTTGGAGTTCTGATCTTATATCATGCTTAAAAACATGTTTAAAGCAATTTCTCCTGTGATCTTGAAATTAATTTATCAGATTTTTTATTATCGACATAGGCGATTATAAACATAGCTCAAGACAGTCGGTTTGAAAGCGAAGAGGTGTCTTTTTACATACGTTTATACGACGGCACTCCTTAAAGATAAAATTGTAGGATTTTCGTATCATTTGTTTTGCTCCTTTTACGTTCGTTTATTCAATCACCTAGCGATCGTCCACACAATTCTTATCGCAAATCCTATCTTTTTCATCTTAGAATGTCTTCGGTGCATAATATACAAACAAAGTATGTGCAAAACACTTTCTTTGAATAAAAAATTCACGGGAAATCTGTGCCTGGTTTCTTATAGTTGCTGTCAACTCAGTATAATTCGAACTTTAACTAATTCAAACTGAATTCTCTGGTCTCTTCAGAACAAATTTGCTAATAAACTCTAATAAACCCTCTAAGTCTTTTTCAGCGAGAGAGTTCGAATTATACAATGTTGACTAATTATTTTGTTCTCGATTTTTATTTGTGGCAATTCAATCAATGGGTGGAATAACTAGAGATATAACTAATTGAATAATGAGAACTGTTCCTGAGACTGATGCAAGCTTAAAGATCCGTAATGGAGGATATATATATCGAATAGATGTATTACATTTCTTTTATTTAAATCTACCCTGTTGATTGCCAGGAAATTTGTATATTTTGCTCTGATACACTTTTGTTTTGAGTGGTATCCCCTTTTTTACGTACAGTTGCTGATAAAGTGTGTTTGCTAATGTCGATTTCAAATAGCAGAAATCCAACAATGGTTAAGCACACTCTTTATCGGTAGTGTATGTGTTAGAAAAGTACTTAGTAGACCGTATGTAAAATTCCTATAAAAATTTGCACCAATTTTGATTCATAACTGTCGTCCACGAGTTGCTAAAGACATTTCTTTTGTCATGGAAAGGGTGTATCATAGCGAGTTTTGTAAACGGTCCTTAAAGCCTGTATATAAGGCTTTCTCTCTTTTTTTGCTTTGTTTACTTCATACATAATTTTTAGAGAATAGAAATGTTCCCTTCTCAAGGAAGTTATGTTTGTAAAACAAGATTTAGGATACGAGTTTTACACTGAAATCCGCCGCTTCGTGCAAAGTTTTGTTCTTTCCAAGAATACATTTGCTACTAGTATTTTTAAAATAACAAGTTTTATTTTTCCTGATCAATTTAATGAACAGGGAGTTTACGCACAATCTAATGTACGACGGCATCGGTGTGTGCAACTTTGTGCAAACAGGCTACTTGCATTCCATCCTGCAGTATGGAATGCATGTAACCTTTGTACACACAAAGGTGGTATCATCGTTGTCGTCGTAGAATAGACTGTGCATAAACTCGCTAATGATTGCATTTAAGCACAATCCACCAGGCCGCCAACTATTATCGCCTCTGAAACTGTATGCCTTATATTTTATGCCTTATGTCTCTTGATGCATACTGAATAAAATTCATATGTCAATTCATGTGTCATAGGTATCAATTGTAATTTAGGATACGTTTACATGGAAAATCGTTGCGGGCGTAATGTACTGTCATGGCTTCTGTGATTGGTTAAATTTTTCCGTTGGAAAAATTTAACCAATCACAGAAGCCATGACAGTTCATTTCGCCTATAGAAAGTCTTCATGTAAACGAGTTCTTAGAAGGAGTTTTAGTATACATCGAGCACACATGTTACCAATTTTATGTACAATCCATGAGTATGGCGGCCATGAACACTTCTTATAAGGCATTAAACATAATATTCGACGATCACTTTGTATCTCCTTAATTTCCTTTACAGAAATTTCCCACAAATCCTATCTTAATACACCTAACCGACATGCAGGCCGCCATTATGGATTTTTGAGCATTTCATTTTATCAAAAATGGTTTGGATATTCAGAATCCTTGTTGAAACATGAACATTTCCTAAAATCTTAAGTTGGAAAGCTTTACGAGAAAAAAAGTTATACTAATTTGAGGGTCAAAGATTTATGCAGCTGTTAGCAGTAAAAATGTTTGGAGGGGTAAAATTTACCCCTCTAAACATTTTTACTGCTTTAAACTCTGCATAAATGTTTGGTTTTCAATTTGCTTTCACTGGTGTTCAAGTGAAACTCTAGATATGAGATTTTGACCATCGTCTCATTTTCAAAGCTGAATTCAAATATGAGCATCGTTTCAGCTGAAAATGCAAATCAATAATGGCAGACATACATGTCGCATGGATGTATTCTTTATACTCATTGCAATATGGAAGTCAACTATTAAATATGGAACTACTATCATTCTCCCTATTTTAGTAGTACATGGTGGTAGTTTTAGCTAATCTTAAAAAAGTTTCTTTACTGATTTGGATCCAGTTGTTTGATTTATTGATTGATTTCTAATCAATTCTGATCTGTTAAAGTAAGATTTAATGTCAGATTAAGCGTAAATCATTTAGTGGACATGATGCATTGCAGGGTTAATGATTTAATATGTTCGATTTGATACAATAGATAACTTACCGACATAATGGATGATGATAACAACACAAAGATTTTTATTTGCATTGAATGTGGAACGAAGTCCAAAGCATTGTATCGAAACTTTAACCATGGAATCACAAAGCTTTCTCACTGTGTATGTTTTATTTTTAATTGTTTTTATTTATATTCTTGTTCTTCCAAATAATTAAGACATAATTAAACAATCCTGCAGCAAATGCTGCAGAATTGTTTAAGTCCCTGTGGCCATTTTGTGGATATTGTGCATTAATAAAAGAACCCTGACAGTTTTACAAACTACTAAGAAACCAAAGCTGTTAATTGATGTAACAGTAATGCACATTATAAATTTTCTTTTTAAGATTTCCTGTGGTAAGATTGTTGATGTTTACACGGAGTATGATTTGGTATTGGTTTTGCTTCATCTGTTGCTTCATAAAACGCAAGCGTTCCAACATGTACTTGTAAACAGAAAGATTAAAGTATATTTTTGTTAAGCTCTATTTATATTATTATTTATGTAATTGTGCATGAATTTTGTACATAAATGAGTTTAACGAGTTTAAAATTAATTATTTGAGGAAAAATGATGGGTTAATATTTTCAGAGGGCGTCTGGGCGCTAAAGAGCGCAACCATTTCGAGAGATTTTTTTGTATAGCCTAAATAATATGTTAAAAGTCCCCAAAGGGCAGCTCTTAATAAGGTATAGAACAATAGTTATAAGCAAATAAACTTCACGATTGTGGTACCCGGTCTAAATACGGTTAAACCCAGTTCAGAAATAACTTGTAGGATATGCAATGGGAACGATCGCACGAATAAGCTTTTACTTTTGTCTAGATACATTTACATCTACTGGTGGCTTATATTTTATCCGATACTTGTATCTTTTCTTCGTTGTCTTCGTTGTCTTACAAATGAATCATACCCTAATCGTACGCACAAAGACACTCCTTCTGAACAAAAATTAATACGAAGTTACAGACGAATTCTGTGGAACCGTTTGTCATATCATTTTCATCCAAATAATTTAGAAATTTTATAAAATGTGAGAGAATGATAAAATCTTTCTTTTGGTAAGATTACCAGGGTATCGCCAAAGGCTCGGTCTTATTTCTCTTGCTCACCACCTGTTACGAATCAATACTAACTATATTTTATATTTTTGTTAATATCCTATTTTCTCCTTTTCCCAAAGTGTATATATAATTGTTCAAAGTGAGGTATTTGAAAATACTTGTTTTAAGGTTTAAAGAACAAGACGCCATCATGAAATGTTTTTGAAGAGTCTGTGTCTAGATACATCTATTGAGATGGAAATAAAATGATTCATAAAATGAAAATCTTTTTGACCTCAATAGTATTAATGTCATTAAGTTACAGTTGTACTCGTGCAATTCTTTAACATGACTAAAAAGACGTCAAATGTGCTCTATTACCGCAATGTGAATACAATAGTTTTCATCCAAGAACCAGAGTAATCGAAGAACAGTTCATGCGTATGGTTCCTCTTACTTTACTAGGTATAATTCGTTTCGGTAGTAAATATTGTACAGTATTTCTGACCAATAATCTTACTTGATTTTTGTGATATTCATCACAGAAGAAGTGTCTTTGTACATACTAAGTATGTACAAAGTCACTCCTTCCGAATGAAAATTAATACGAAAATTGTACGAATGTTGCGGACAGTCACTTAATAAGTGGTACTAATTTTGAGCGTTACATGTTACCAGCAGGCAAAGAATGATGTTCTTACGACAATGCGATATCGTTTCGACTGTTTTATTATTAAATATGAGTATTACCGCAAATCCTCCAATAAACACCCTCCCTCTTTTAAACGCCCCCTCTAATAAACGCCTCCCTCTTTTTAACGCCTCCCTTTAGTAGACGCCCCCACCACCAGTAAGGGGCGTTTATTAGAAGAATTGCAATATGGCTTATTTAAGGTAAGTGTAGAGTGTAAAAATCAGTTAGACTGAATATGCTTTATCAAATTTTGTAAAATAACCCGTATTCTGCATGAGGCAGTAGGACCAAGTAGTCCGATAAGACCCGTATTCAGCATGAGGCAGTAGGAGGACCAAGTAGTCCGATAAGACCGATTTTTGCGGACTACCTTCAGAACATTAATTTTTGCGACATAAATTTTTGCGAATCGAAGGTAAAAAAAAAAGAAGTTTTGCCGACATAAATATTTGCTAATAAAGACTTTATTATTAATTTTGCGACATAAACCTTTGCGATCTCAGGCTTCATTATGATTAACATGTTCACGATCTCTCGTTCATAGCGTCATAAAGGAACGAAAGTTAAATTCTGCGACATTTATTATTACGATTCACGCAAGGGGCTGCATTTTGCTACATTTATTTTTGCGATTTAAAGCCAAAATCGCAAAAATTAATGTGGCAAAAAATTTTGTCGCAAAAAATAATGTCTGCAAAAGTTATTGTCCTTTTGTCCATTTTCTAAACGAATATCCCATGTGGGATCGTTTTTAAAATCTCTGATTTGTTAACAATTTTATAAACGCATCCCTATTTTAAACGCCTCCGGGCGTTTATTAGAGGATTTACCGTACTCGTATCCAGGGATTCTGTGTCGATACTGGAACGACTTACTTAAACCAAAGACAAAAGTGCTAACCTACTCATCCATTTGTATGTATTTGATGGGGTTTTAAAATAATGTTGTATCTTTTAGAATATTAGTAAAAGACTGTATACTTATAAGACTATTTTATTCCTAGACCCCAGTTGGAATATTTGCGTCCTTTCAGGATGCTCGATTCTTTACGAGACAATTTTTTACCCTTAATTCCAGCCATGCTGTAGTAACAAGACTTGCATTTTCGGACTAATATCTACAGGTTGTGCTACTAGATAACATAACTTTTCAAGTAGTATTATAAGTATATGTAGAATTAATTCACTAGAAACAACAATGCTGTTAGTATTCTTACATTCAACCGATTTTTTTCATTTTATATCTTTAGAAAATACTGTGTTGTTATTGTTGTCATACTTCTTGGTGTCATTCTATTTTGTATTGCGCAGAGATTCATACCTGAGGTAGCAGAAGTAACTGGTTAATTTAATATTACTAATTACATAAATACCGATCCATCTCCAAGCAAACACAATTTCAAAATAGACGTCCCAACGACGTCCCTACGACGTGTTGCTAGGCGTAAGGTGACCTATGACTCGTGAATCCGTTTCATTATTTTATTTCTTGACATAAAATCGTACATTGCCTAATACTTATACACTCTTTCTGAAATAGGCAAGAATCGTTTATATATGTTTAAAATATCAGTATGATTACTGCATTTGGGGTAAGGAACCACCCACAAAATTCGTATCGTTATACGAAACATTTTCATCACAGAAAGAGTGTTTTTGTGCATACTTAGTATGCACAAAAACACTCCTTCTGTATGAAAATTGATACGAATTTCAATACGAATTTTGTGGACGGTCCCTAAACTGATTTGTATGCAATGCTTCTGGAATTAATTCATGTGTGAGCCTTCTGATACGTTAACTTAATCAGAAAATCTATTGACTTAAACTTGGCTTGTGTTGAACCGGGGCTCACTTGAACTGTCTATAAAATTCGTATAGAAATCAATGAATCAGACGAAGTGTATTACATACTTTGTATGCAAAAATTAACTTCTTCTATGATGAAAATAATACGACTCGCGATACGAATGTTTGGATAGTCCCTTAGGCTAGGGCTAGTGTTTCCAGCTTTTAAAAAATTACTTTATTTCTTCTTCTTAGTTTTACTTCGTTTCTAAACATTATGATTTTGGCTAGCTATGGTAAACTATTCAATATGGCTGCTGCTTTATGGGGTGACCATGAAATGTTGCTTTCTGTATGGATGGCTAGAGCATTTGTCTTTACATCTACAACTCAAGCAGTCAAAGGTATCCCAGGGAAAATCGTTTCCCCTTCACGTCTTAGTGTATACATAGTATGTGATAAAAATTATACGATTTCAGAAGTGGTGTTTCTTGAAAATTGTAACCCATTGCGAAATTAATACGGAAGCAGCCATCTGTACGTGTTCTTCAAATTATGTGTTCGGTAAATATTTGAAAAATTCCTACAGAAGT
>JAUCNQ010140892.1:0-26206 GCA_032352715.1 Bougainvillia muscus | reverse complement strand
AAATTGAAGCTGAAAGACATAAATGTTTTTAATTTTTAATATATGTGGTGGTGGTGGTATCTTACGACCATCACAATATATTAAGGAACCATCTCAAAAATTCGCTTAATAAATTCGCTTCATTCTGTCAATTTTCATCTCAGATGGAGTGTTATTGTACATACGTTTGTATGCACAATAACACTTCATCTGTGGTAAAAATGAAGCGATTTGTAAAGCGAATTTAAGCGAATTTTTGAGACGAACCCTAAGCTATTAAAACTGTTTTATTATTTATTTATTTATTTTATTTAAAATTCCAGTTCTTCATCGTGATGCTCTGACTTTGGTTGGAACCGCCATTGGCTCACGATACACTTTTCAATGCTCTTTGAAACAGACTCTATGACTAAATAAAAGTCTGAAACGCACCTTTTTCCTTCATTTACATTTTCTTCTCCGATGTTAAATTATATGGTATCCGAGACTGTTGATTTAATGTTTTTGTTTTAGTGGAGTCAAAATGTGAGCCAATCAATCCTTGTATGAACGGTGGTACATGTAATGAATACCTTGACCATTACCACTGTACATGCACAAGTGGATTCCGTGGACAAAACTGTGAAGGTGAGTAGTTAAATTGCATCGACAGCCGTCGTAGTGGAACAATGCTCCATACTATGTGTTTTCATTCTGCTATCAATAATCACTGTATAAATGTTTTCAAATTCGCACATGTGACTCATCGAGATAACGCCATTATGGATTTTTGAGCATTGTATTCTTATCAAAAGTGATTTGGATCTTCGGATTTCTGGTTGAAAAATGAACAACTCTTGAAAATTTTAAGTTGGAAGCTTAGTCAGAAATAAGGTTTACACTAAATTAAGATATGCACAAAACTTCCTGTATCTCGAACCTCCGAGGGACCAAGTGAAAACAGTTCGACTTACAAATGTTCGAGTTAAGTGAGTTGCTATGCACTTGGAAAGCTTCAAGGGACCGAAGAAAATAGTTTGAGACTCGCACTATTTTCTTACGGAGTTAACCGAGTTCGAGTTACCGGAATTATACTGTACGCATAGTTTAGCTGTAAAAATATTTAGAGGGGAAAATTGTTTCTTTTGAAAAAATAAATAAAAAACGTGACATGCATGTTATTAAGGTATATATTCTTAAATTTTTCCAGCTTTTATTGCACCAACCAAGCCTCCGCCAACAATTCCAGTAAAACACGAGGGACCGCAAGCCATTCCTGCACCGGTTAATCTCTCCACCGGAGAATTACATGAAATATTTACAGAAAAATATACAGACTCAAGTGGAAAGATTGTAACAAACTCTCATGAATCAGTTGGTGCTTCGTACGATGGTAGTTCCGATCCTGGCGCATCCATGGTGCCGCATCATCCTATACCAATAACATCTCCTATGACTGAATCGGATAATCCATTATCGGATACATCTCGCGGTAGGTTTGGTGAGCCAACTCACGGTAGGTTTGATGAGACAACTCATGGTAGGTTTGATGAGACAACTCACGGTAGGTTTGATGAGCCAACTCACGGCCGAGTTGGAGCTCCTAGTGTATTTCAAGAGGATAAGTTTATTATTCATCCATCGGATGAGAAAGAAACTAAACCGAATGAAGATGATAAGCGGAAGAAAAATGCTTCAGACATCACTGGTAATGATGACCGTTATCAAACACATTTAGTTCAAGTTGGTAAGAATACTGAAGATCATCATGCAGGTGTTCATGTTGGTCAATCAATACCTGAATCAACTGAAGCTATATCTCCAAATCCTCATCCCACTGATGCGGATGGCGAGAGAGGAAAACAAATGAATATAGACAGTAAACTGCGAGTTCAAGACGCACATGAAGGACAATTACATCAAGTTACAGAGCTACAAGAGGTTTATGTCGAACCAGTTCAAGATAAAAGTTCACTTAACCTAAATGAGGTGCATGGAAACAGAGTAGTAGACAGTACTGATAATACACAAACAGTCGTTGTAAATAGTGCAGCAAGTACGAGATCTAGTCTACCCAAATCCTCCACAACAGAGAGATCTGGGAACAGTACTAAAAAGTTGAAATCTACATTTACAAAACAAACTAATTCTACAGACTTTAAGCATGAAATTACTCACTTACCATCACAAAAATCACACACCACTATACAAAAAATAAACAAAATTAATGACAAAATTGAAAACACAGCTCATCAAGAAACACTTCATGTAAACAATATCACGAAAATTGAACACGATAAAGCGGATAATGTTATACAAAAAATAAATACGCAAATACAACAGACAAATATTCATGAGATACGTCCAAGTTTTTCCAAACAAAAGGATGCATATTCAGTATGGAGACGTAAAGCTCTCATAAACTTTCACAAACGTAATCCTAATAGACCGTTACCGAAAAACACACTTTCATTGTCAAAAAACTCTTTATGTCCAAAGTTTTGTCGTGTATTTTGCGATCCATGGTGTGTTAAGATAGGATGCTGTAAAACAACAAAAGATCAACGAGAAATGTTTCAAAAAATTGAGAAAGAAAGTAGCCATGAAGAGAAAGAAGAAAAACCTTCTAATTTTATGAGTAAGTCAAAATCCGTGCAACAAGCACTGCACGAAAATTATTTGACTTTTAGAGAAAATCCGCATATGATTATTTGATATTTAGAGAAAATCTGTTGCAGATCTTCTCTAAATGTCAAATAATCTTATGTAATTCAAAACGGATCCCGATTTTCATGCAGTGAATAGTTATCTGAGACACTTGCATAATTACAAATTATTGTAATAGGGGGTTTATAGACAGTCTTATCTACATCGACAATGTTGTATTTACCCTTGTACACATAGGCTACGCTTTTCATCTGAAGAATGAGAACCAAGAAGTCTATGTGTAGAAGTTCAGAACTAGAACGTGTTTTGGATTCGCCTCTGCGTGGTTTCATTTTCATCTTAGAAGAATTGTGTGTGATTGTACAAAATAATCTTTGTGGACTACTTACACGCGGATTTAATTTCGCGGAAAAACAAAATTTGGACGACGAGATGAGATTTCATTTTGAGGTTGGCGGATCATCAGAGGTTATGTAATTTCGGACGGATTTAATTTCAAGAAAAGACAAAAATGGCGCAATTTTAGTGAATACATCACCTTTTTTGTGCTAAAATAGAACTACAGTGCACTCTCTAAGTAACGGACACTCTAAAAAGAGGACAACTCTAGTTAGCGGACAATTTCCTTTATACCGGCAAAATCATGGTTAAATTCTCACTGGAAACTTTCTAAAAGGCGGACAAGTAATTAGGGGCCACTCAAATTAGCGGACATTTTATTTTTCACAAAATGAGCTTTTATTCTACTTTCTCTCTCCAATTAACGGACGCCTGTCAAAATATGAAATACTGATCATTTTATTCTAAACATTTATTTTTCATAATATTAGTTACCTCTGTCGGTTTCGATATTCTGTTTTGTAAAAAAAGCAAAGTTCAGAGATTTTTTTTTAAATCCTAGATATTTTTGTCGCAGAAAGTAGATTAATGTGCTTCTTTTTTCTGACTAAAATAACCTCTATATGTAAATAATGTAAACTCTATACGTAAATAATGAAGCTCAAATCAAGTCAAAAGCATTTTATTTTCAAAAAATGACTTAAATCAGTAAATTTTTCAAAAGGTGGACACCTCTTAATAGCGGACAAGATCCTTTTCACGAAGGGTGTCGGTTATTCAGAGAGCACGCTGTATAGTATTTGGTTCAAAAGAGCTCTATGTGGAGCCAAAAAAATGAAAGAAATTCTAAAGGATATTCGCGGAGGCTGATTTTTGAACTTTTCGCGCAGATTTAATTTCGCTGACAACCAAGATTGAGATATTTCGCACAGATTTAATTTCGCGGAAAATGCCAAAACTCCCTTGATATTTCTCCAAAAAGAGGGTTGATCTGATAAGGCATAGTCATAATAAGGTACTGTTACGCCACTTTCTGAATAGTTAGGATTCCAATTTCTTAATACACCTTTCCACCGCGTGAGTTCCGTGGGAAAATTGTTCGGCAAAATACACAGATCGGATGTTTTGATCACGTGACTTTTAAGTGACGGTAGGTAAACTATCTTTCTCGCACATGGCCTGCAGCGAAAGGTCGCAAGAACCAGAAAAGTTCGATTTTTGGGAAAACGCTAATGAGCGTTGCCTAATGAGTTACTTTTATGGAATAAACAATCTTTCGAAAGTTAAATGAAGAACACTGTCATGTTATGTCAATCAAAAAAACCTCAGATAACATAAGTTTAGCTTGCTACCATACCTTCTCTCTTTCCCAGTTCGTCCAACGATCTTTCCGGTGGTGTATTAGCCATCGAATGTATAAGAAAATAAGTGCTGAGCTATAGCACCCATCGTATCCTAATATAAAAAACAAAAATTCATGTTGGAAGAAGTCTTGCCGTCCTCTTACTATCTCCCTTCTTTGCGCACGTGATCACTTAGTTCTTGCATGTGGCGCGTGGGCAGTGAGCATGTACCTCTCTGCTCTCTAGCCTGCAAACTTTGCCAGTGATTCTCTTTCTGGGCGAACAAACTTACCTACAAAAATCACCTGGTTCTTCGCAGTGGGCTAAGAATAACCCGGTAGAATTATCCGAAAATAATTCGCTTTTATCTCCACTAGAGTAAGCCATCTCCACTTCAGCTAAAGCTCCTCCTGGTGCCATGTTGCATTGGATCTCGCAAATACATTATCTCGGCAATAGCTTGACCACTTTCACTCCTAATACAAACTTTTAAAAAGTCAGCGAACATGTCCAAAAACGGAAGAAAAGGGAAGCGATTCGTTCGGTGGAAATTTTCTCTCTTTTTGAGCAGTTTTTCAGCTGATTCAGCCTTATTCCTCGAACTTTTCTTGATTTTTACCTACCGTGGCAGCCAGCCATTATGAATTTGGTTGTTATAGTTTTAGTTATAGTTTTGTTATAGTAATAGTTATAGTTGCGACTGACACGGTGGAAAGGTGTATTGAAGTAACTTGATTGGATGACGTTCCTTGATAAAAGACACAAATTTGTTGTTTATTTTAACCCTTCAAATATTATTTTGAACGATATTTTGGAGGGTTGTAGATAACTCCGTTATCAACAGATAACGGAGGTATCTGCAATGTCTGGTGGCTATAAAATGATCATACGCACATAAACAATCCTTGAGCATTTGCTTCAGGATTGTTAAAGCACGTGTGACCATTTTGTAGACTTGCACATTAAAGTATCAAGTTAATTTATGACTTACGTTGAGTCCTTAAAGAGGTACACATAACTTTTTACGCAGTGTGTGATGATGGAAGGCAACTTTCATATCTGATCTAAATTTAGTCATTGAAGCAGATCCATGTGACAGATGTAACGAAAATGCTGATTGTGTCAATAAAAGATGTTCTTGTAAGACTGGTTTCCATGGGAATGGAGTCATGTGCACAAGTAAGTTCACATCTACATACCAATCATGTTGTGCAGAAACAAAATTCAAGATTGGCAACCACTAATAAGAACTCTGTTTGTTCTCACTGTGTTCAGACGATATACCAAATATATCGAGATTATACAATAATAATTGATTTCTACCTTGGACCCAAGGGGAGTGAAGATAAGTCGAGAATGTTTTTCCGCCTCCATATAGTTCAGATGCATAACATTAAACGCACTCCCGTAGAAAATCAGAAATTATATTTGTAAACATTAAACGTATGTTGGACTACAAATATTTTTTACTGTACCGAGTACGGGTATTGTTTTAAGGTGTTAGATGTTGCGTAATGAAAAAATAAGTTACATAAACGACGATAGCATAATAAAAACATATGCTAAAGGTTGGCCTTCTTGTGTTTCTATTGTTTTATCCGTTCCGAGAGACTGCTGTACGCGGTACAGTAAAGATATTTGTTAACATTTAGATTCCGAAGGACGCCATTTGGCGTCATGGGAAAAACCGAAGAACGCCATATGGCGTTTTTACACACACCATTAATACCAGATTAAGTTAATCCATATTTAATCCGCTTTCGAACAACTGGACCCTGATTATCCCGATTACCGTACTTGGAATAATTAGATGACATTCATTTTCCAAGAGACATTTGATATATTTTTGACTTTGTGAGTCTCTCTCTTACCATACTCCTTAGGGACCGTCCACAAAATGTGTATTGTAATCGTTTTCATGATGACACAGAAGTCGCAAAATTGAAAATCGATAGGAATATTCATATGAAATTTTGTGTACGACAACACGTCAAGTTCTACACTATAGGACACCAATGTCATCTTGTTACTTTTAGTTGACAATTGCTTACTTTGTCACCTTGATGCAGAGTGTGCTGGAGAACGTTGCGTCTGTAAGAAAGGATTCTTTGGAGATGGATATGAATGCAAAAATAAAAGTAAGTTCTAGTTGGCGGAAAATATAGTTGTGGAATTTATTTTTGAAGACTTAACTCGAGTCTACGAAAATTGATCTCGCAAATTCCCAATTACAGGATTACAGAGATCGATCCGCAAAAATGTGTCCCGCAATTAATAGTTTTTACATAGACATAGACATACCGGACAATGCAGGACATTTTGTAGCTTATTAAAGGACAATTCCATAGCAAATTGCAGGACAGTTGGGAACAAAATGGTATAATACAGGACATCAAACTTTCTTATTAGATATTCGTGGACCATAGTGTGCAGAGAAGTAGGGTACCCGCCCCCTTTGTATCTCATCCGCCCTTTCTGGGACCCCCTTACTAAGTGATTGTCATCCCCCGGCTTTACGGGGATTCCTTTCACATTGACAACGTGCCCTTTCTGCTGTGATGACCACTGAATGGCACCAGTAACACCAAGAGTCATGGGCGGCAGAACTAATCCCAAGTTGGAAGGTGTTCCAGGGGTGCCACCATGGTTGACGCCAACTAAGAAATCTTTTGGTTTTTAGCTCTCGGAAAATTAATTAAATTAAATTAAACCCCGGAAAATGTACTTCCTAGACCGATATTTTCTGCCAGACTTCAAGTATCTTTCCTGTGACAATGCAGTGATTCTTGACAATAATAATTTTGTATAAACATCTAATCCTCCTCATTTCTAAGGCATGCCAGAAACTAAAAAACGAGTAATTACTTAGGCAAAATAAACAATCGGTACAACAAAAGTACATGACTTATTCCATCGGGGATTCATTATTAAAAATTCAGAAATGGTACAAATTATTCGTCGTCAAAAATTATTCGTCGGTTCAATGTGACGAAATTCTCAGCAGGTGACGTAAATTTGTACCGAAGAATAATTTGTACCAACGAAAATTTATACCGACGAAGTTTTTACCGATAAGGTATTCAGGACAATGCAGCAGAAAATTAGAAACAAAGCAAAAAGTAAGGACTATGCAGGACAAAAATCGAAATGCAGGACTGTGTCCATCATGTTTTCATCTCTTTCCTGAATCCGCAAAAATAAATCCCGCGGATTCCTAGATTATCGACAAGTCCGCAAAAATTAATGCTGCAACTAATTCTTTCGCGAACAATATCTACTGACCTGTCAAATAGTCTGTAATCTGAATTTCGATTTTAATGTAGCGATAACTACCGTAAGTGGATTCATTTTGGCGCGGATTAATTTGCGCGGGTTTCGCGGATATTGGCATTTTCCGCGAAGTTAAATCCGCGCGAAATATCCGAAATTTCGTCATCCGCGAAAATAAATCCACTTAAGGTACTTCTATTTTTCGATTGCGCCAATAATATTACATTTCTCTCTCTACATTTTTAGTTTATCAAAAAAGTCTGTGTTCAAAATGTCATAAAGATGCTGATTGTATAGGTGGCGATTGTTTGTGCGCTCGAGGATACTTTGGAAATGGAACGAGTTGTTGGCCGCTACCTATACCAGTATAAATTGTTCTCTCGCAGTTTATGACATTCAAACGATATTATGACTATGGATGTTGTAGTATGGACATCACACATCACTACCAAATCGAATACAATGCAGCCACGCATGTAGAATTCAACAACCTCACAAATGTTACAGTATCCACTTTTTCAGTTTTTTGAAAAAACAAGATTGAGTATAACACCCGTATCATAATGTACTGAACTGCGTTGTTCGAAACTATGTTCGAAAAATGGCCAACAACGTTTTATCTGTGATCATAAAATATTACTTGATGCTAGATCTTGATCACAATTGACGCCATTAGTATGTGTAGGTAATAGCATTGGAAGTCAAAATAACATTGGAACTTTACTAGATTTCTTGGAATTTCGAG
Organism: Bougainvillia muscus; assembly: GCA_032352715.1. Classification (NCBI taxonomy): domain Eukaryota; kingdom Metazoa; phylum Cnidaria; class Hydrozoa; order Anthoathecata; family Bougainvilliidae; genus Bougainvillia; species Bougainvillia muscus. The sequence goes on along the minus strand of JAUCNQ010140892.1, from coordinate 17,884 downwards.
TAGAACTCACTTACCAAGGAAAGCTTTATAACAATTAGTTTAGTCCCAGTGTGAACGTAACATCCAGTGTTGGAGATTTGTTGAGCTGTTTAACCAGTAAACGTCTGAAAGACTTTGATAAAAAGATAGATGGCTGACGGACAACGTACCTCTTGCAACCTCGTCCCCAGTGCATTTCACGTTTTTGTATAAGGACTGAAGGTGGAAATAGACCTATTTCCGCTTTCATTCCTCATATATAAGTGAAATGCTAAGTTGTATTTTAGGGATATTTCCTTATTTATTACACATTTGATAATTTTTCTTGAAGTTGTTTTTCCTAGAGAACGCATTCATAAACATGTAACATGGTAATTTTATAACGCATTGTGATCATATGAACTTTTAATACCTGAATGGCCATCAAATGGTTATACACAGTTAAACAATCCTGAAGCATTTTGCTTCAGGATTGTTAAAGTGTGTGTGACCATTTTGTTACCATCAGGTACTGAAGGGTTAATACCCAAAATGGTTAAAACATAGTGACAATTGAAAACATTTTAGATCTACTTTTTACACAGTGCGCATGTGTGACAATTGTTTAAACATGCTTTAACTGTTTGGGAGCACCTAATCATTATAACAAAGATATATATTTTCTGACAAATCTTACTCATTCGAAGAGAACTTCCCAACCTGCAGTATTTATCTTCTCCCTCAACACAGATTCGCCACTCACTTCTGGCATCACAAGCGATTTGATGGCTAAATTTTAAGAAGTCAGACCACGAAACTTCTAAATTGACCTCCTCATATTTGGGAGGAACTTCAAAATTCTTTTCTCTAAGAAATTGTCTCAAATATTCGCTTTATAAATTCGCTTCATTCCAGTCAATTTCATCTCAGACCGTCTCAAAAATTTGCTTTAGTAAATCGCTTCATATATATAAATATTTATCAAAGGTGAAGTGTTATTGTGCATACTAACACTTCATCTGAGGTGAAAATGAAGCGATTTGTGAAGCGAATTCAAGCGAATTTATGTTTGAGATGAACCCTAACCAATTTCCCCTGAACCTGAAGTTCCAGGAACTCGTTATTTATAAAGACCTTACGATTGATATCTGTACAATTGATTTCCTTTTTTTACCAACCCGATTTCAGAGTAACGCAACACAAATTATGCAGACAGTTTTTATCCTAATGGATATTACAAGCTGATCCAAGTAATTGTAGCAAAAATTATACGAATTATCTAGAGGGTTACGATCAGGAACCGTCTTCATGCTAATATATATAAAAAGACACAGAGAAAACACGAAAAACTTTAGGGATCGTCTCAAAAATTCGCTTCAAATTCGCTTCATTTTCATCTTAGATGAAGTGTTATTGTAACACTTATGTGTTACAATAACACTTCATCTAAGATGAAAATGAAGCGAATTGCTAAGCGAATTTTTGAGGCGGTTTCTTATACAAAGTTAATTTAATAAGTATTTATTGAACTTTTATTCCTCTTAAAATATAACCTCCGGTAGAACTCATTACGATCTCAGGATGTGATCGTTTGGGAAGTACTTGCAAATTACGGAACCATGATTCTGTTAATTCCATGTTTGTTGCGATGTTTCGTTCTCTCAACGTCACATAACAATCCATCAAGGGTTCCTGATGGGTAAAGTAAACAACAAAAGGACATCCACATGGTAGGTAGGGTAACAATGCAAGTAAAAGACTTTTTGGATGATACTTAGAAACAATGACTAAAGCAGTAAAATCTTGCGCTCGTAGACGCTTTAATGCGTTTAATGTTTCTTCTATTCTCTGTTCTCTTGAGATGAAAGCAACTCGACTTTCAAGTCGAGTGTCATTTGATTCGACTCCTTCGTCGTTATGTCTTCTTTTACGGTTGTATTTCCTAAATTTCTTGTCTTTGTCGTTATTCACTTTTTCTTCTTGTCCACACATTGGCGCGTCCCTTGTTTCAACACTCTCTTCCTTCGGCTTTCCAAGAATAATTTCTATTAATTTCTCGTTATCTTCGTGCATTTTAAACAGACGTTGGAGAGCGGCTAATTTCTCTAATGGAAAACTACAAAGTTTGTCTTTCAGCTCATCTACTGTAAAATTTAGCTGTTCCAGTATAATACGCACCGGGAATGAACCTTGGTATAATTGTACCAAGTTGCCATCTACACCCAATCTTTCTATCATAGCGCCAGCGACGAATCCTTGACATGTTTCCACCAATAGAACTTTTGAATTTGACTGTACATTACTCCAACTAAGAATCTGAGCTAGACTGTCGGCACGTAGTTCTAATATTTTTGTCGGATTCTTAAAGAAATACATCTGGGCCAGAAGACGAACACTCGGTTTAAGAGCAACAAAGTGAGCGATATACCTAAACGTTAAATATAACACAATAATGAGGTGGCTTACATAATTCAAGTGTAACATATGGTTACGACATTACGTCAGTGCAGAACAATCGATTGTCTAATATTTCCCAGCAAAATCTACGAAAATACCCCGATAACACATACTTAAGAGAGTGAACAATAATGATTTGTTTTGTTAAGTAAATATGTAGTACACAGTAAACATTAAAAACATTTAAAAGTTCAGATGCAGGTCTTCGGGAACATCTCAAAATATTTTATACATTTTTAGTTACGAACCTTATCGATTTAAATAGGATGCTGTCTAAGAACTACTTAAGAAATATGTAACTCTAGCCTCCAGCTGTTCGAACACGAATTATTCTTATAAACTCTGATTGGCTGAATTCTGTACTCTGGGGTACCAAATAAATGGGGTGATCAAAATAAACAGAAGGGTGGAAATTTTTAGGAAAATCTAATAAACGGAGGGGATCAAAATAAACGGGACGGTTGGAAAATCGTTAAAACAACACGAAATTGGAAAAAAATGGCATCCTGAGTTTGATGATAAAGTAATATAGTGTTTTTTGGTGAGAAAACACCATGGCGATAAAAACACATGGAACAGACAGGCACCGAATGATGACAAAGAATGTTTTCTTTGAGGTTTTGAGAGCTGTTAGTACTTAAAAAATTTTAGGTCAAGCTTGTAAATCCAAAAATTAATAAACGAGAGGGTCCTAATAAGCTTAGGAGGGGTGGGAAATGTTTTTTTTAAATAATATACAGGAGGAGACGTCGTTTATTCGGAACCCCCAGAGTTTTAAATCCGATTTGATTGGTTAAAGTAAGATTTAATACCAGATTAGTTAGTGATTCGTATCAATTTTCATACAAAACGAGTGTCTCTGTGCGTACAAAGACACTGCGCTGAAGATGGTACGATTTTCGATACGAATTTTGTGGACGGTGCCTATAAGTGAAATTCATATTTAATACATAGTTGGAACAACTGAATCCAGTTGATCAGGAAATGACATGGTTGGAACAACTGAACCCAGTTGATCAGGAAATGTCAACAAAAACGTCATACTTTTTTTTCTTCTTCTTTAAATATTTTGCTTGTGAAAAATCAGTTCGATCTTTAAATGTAGCACTATTTTCAACGAGCTCCTTCACGATTTCTTCCCCAGTTTTCTCTTCACGTAAGGCCATAATCTTGTCTTTTGTCAGTTTCTGTGAATCAGGATTATCTTGAATACTACGATTATCTTTTGTTTGTTCAATCTTAAGATCATCTGAGGGAAAAGTTAGACAAAACTCTTTATATCCGACACCTTTCTTGAATTAACATTGATTATCAAAGCACGATGCGAACTTTGTGGACACAAGGAAAGTAAAAACTTTTTAAATGATTCCTTCTGACGTTGGAAATATTTCTAATAAACGGAAATACACGATATAACTACCTTACACAGCAACTGCTTGCTAAAGTATTTGCAATCATTTTGCTTAGTCTAAAAATAGTTGATTCCCTTACCTTATATATCACTTATTCATAAGGAGAAACGCCATGGTGATACTGAGGCATATAAGGAGAAATGCCATGGTGATACTGAGGCATATAAGGAGAAACGCCATGGTGATGCTGAGGCATATAAGGAGAAACGCCATGGTGATACTGAGGCATATATATATTAGTACTTCTTCTAGAATAAAATTGATAAGAATTTCTATCCAAATAATAATTGTGCTAATAGACGTTTTCATGGCAACTATTTTTATTAATATTGATTTTCAATCATTTCTGATTAGTCAGTTTTTTATTCCAAAAAAAGGTTATTTAGATTTTCACCCACTTAGAAATAACAGGGCCCAGGTATTGCAATAAGGCTTAAAAATTGCTGACTTGTTTTTATTTTAATACAACATGCAAATGATAGCCATACTAAATAGTTGGATTGGAGTGATGAGTTCATATATGACTTATTAGGAAACGTCTAAAAAATACGTACGGATATTCGCATCAAATTTCATACAGAAGAAGTGTCTTTGCGCATGCTTCGTATGCACATTTCCACATGAAATTTGTGGACGGTCCTTTATTGAACTCCTTCACAAAGAAATCATTTAATTCTTACCAGTATTTTCATACTCCTCCATATGTTCTTCAACGTTCATCGGATCAATGACTTCTAGTTTCTTTTTATCCATAACTTTAAAAGCTGTACCATATGGTTTACCGATCATATCAGAACATGTGAAGAAAAAATTTTCCATTTTCTCTTGCTTTGATTCTGTTACGCAAACATATTTTATATTTTTTCCTTTCTTCAAAAGAACACCTTTCCCAATTTCAATGGACATGCCTTTGATAAGCAAGATCTAACCTAAGGTAAAAGAGAAGCTAAGTTGAAAAGGGGGAAATTCTTATAAAAAAAAGAAGTATTTTTAGGTGCATTTGACCCTATTCCCATCGTAAGTTAATAGATACAGCGTCATATAATCTGCCAAATAACCAAATAACTTGAAAAAATATTTTTACTCAAGTAAGCATGATGCACATACACTTAAAATGTAACAAATTGTTTAGGATTGATCTACCATAAGATCAGGATCTTCACCAAAACTCTAGATGCTACCTACTTAACAATGAGGGTCTGCCCACAAATTTTGTGAGAAATTTCGTATCAATTTTTTCTCAGAAGATTGGCCAGTTCCTCAATAAGGGACCGCCGACAAAATTCGAATGATGCTTAATTGGAACATTCGCTAATTCGAACAAAATATTTGGTTCCTTGCGTGTTCGAATTTGCGGGTGTTTACTGTACATCACGAACACAATTCTGGCAAATTACTACTCCGTGATTTAACAAACCATCCCTGTAAGCTGCATTCAAAATATATTCGATTCAGTCACATTTGTGAGATGTTAAAAGGAAATGAGAAAGCATAGAGCAGGATAATATCATTGAAATAGCGTCATTAGTAAATCATAGACGTCTTAGTGAATGACATTATTTGAACGATTATGGTAAAGTAAGAAACATTTAAAATCTTCTCCACATAATAATTTATATTTTACATTTTGGCTGTATTCTTTTTCGCCAACAAAAGTATTGAAAAGGCCCAAAACATTTAAAGAGGGATTGAACGGAAGCAAAGTTTTAGAAAGATACGCATCAAAATATAGATTAAGCCACGGCTAACACAGCAAACAAACTGTTAAGACCTAGTGGGAGCACCAAGATGACGAATTGATCATTAGTAGTTAACAAACGATCATTAGCCTTTAAAAGGCTAATGATCATTTGTTAAACTATTAAAAATTAATGACTGCTGTTCTTCATTGTATTGCTTTGACGAGGTTATTAAAGCGTGTTCTGGATCCGCAAATGAGTTTAGATTGCTTCCCAAATCTTACTGTTGACTGTCTATTGTAACTAATAGCCTCAGTGTAAGCGTGTTTTACACAATTATACCTTCTCTTCTTAAAATATCTTGGACAATGTGGTGTTATTATAAAGACAAACATAACATCCACTTTCAAATTGTACCAAATAAATTGTAATTTAAAAAAATTTATGGACTGTCCAAAAAAATTCGTACCACCAATTTATGTGCCATTTTTTCACAGAAAAAAATACTTAAAAATGCACAAAGACACTTTTTTCTGCATGAAAATTGATACGAATTTACATATGAATTTTGTAGACTGTCCCTTAATAACTCGAACAATTAAGAAAAACATTAAATTTGAAAATCTTACTAATAGAAAAGATTGATTCTTATAGATCTTCTTCGAAGATCTCTTAATTAATCGAACTCGTGTGAACTCATTACCATTTCTTATACTTATATCTTATTTATTCTTCACGAATCACATAGTAAATACTCTTTAATTTCAGTTTATCATTTCACATGTTTGGAAGCGAACTCGTTCCACTGTATGTTCTAATAATCTTCTAGCACTCATACTGAGAATGTAATGTGATTAAGTGGAAGTAGGGATAATCGAACTCGCTAACCATCTGCCTTTTCAACAGAAATGCATAAAGACACTCCTCCTTCCGACAGAAAAGGTTTTTCGAATATATAATAAGAATTTTGTGGACGGCCCCTTCAATTTTCAATGTTCAATTTAAAAGCAGTCCAGACCATTCTCCATCATCTAGTCTAAAATTGTAACATTTTTCAGCAATATGAAGAATTATTTTTGTACTTTAATTGCTACATAAAGATTCGCTTTCAGATAAGACAAAAATTACACATGCGGTATTTTGGGCATGTTACTTTACTACTTTTAACCATCAAGGATGAAAATGTTGGTTGAATATATACCGGAAAAGTTTTTTAAATTAAACAGTAACTCCCCAGGGTTGGCGAAAATTTTGACATTGTGTGCTTCAAGATCGTTGCAAAAAGAATATGCGAACTGAAACAATAATGTTTAGCTTAACAAAATACTACCCATAGGTCCTGATTAGGTTAAAATCTTCATAACTTTAGGTAAAATATCACATTCGATTTAGTTCATCATTTATGTTTAAGTAGATTGTACGAAAACATAGCTGATAAATGTAAAACTCGCTATATTAAGAAGGTTACATTTTTCGTGTTCTTACTCAAATCCAAAAAATAATTATTATAGTGCAAGAAAACCGGATTCCGGATCAATCCAGAACTCTTTCACATTAGACATCGAAGGGTTAAACCATCACCATGGTGAGAAATGAACTGGGTAAATCAAGCAGTTGTATAAATCACAAAATACCACACTAGATGAGAGCCTCATACAGAAGCAAATGTGTTAAGTGAATATTTGTGAAATATTGCTTAATGACCCTTTAATGCATAGTAGTATCTATGAAATGGTCATACACACTTTAACATTCCTTAAGCATTTTGCTTCAGGATTATTTTAAAGCGTGTGTGACCATTTTGTTACCATCAGGTATTAATGAAGTATTAACTTTGTTTTATACCTTGAAGGTTAAACGCGACTGCAAAGTTCAGATATAACACAAATATAATGAGGGACCATCCACACAATTCATATAATCACAATTCCTACCGTATTCATAACAGAAGAAGTTGATGCGTGGTCCCTAAACAAGTTAAATTTTACCAAGTCAAAACTAAGAAATTGATTTAAAGTAAAGATAACTGAAGTGAAATATCTTATAAACATTTGCCCCATAAATCGGGTTGTTTTTACCTCAAGAGAAGAGCCTTTGCATATACTTTGTACACACAAAAACGCTTCACCTTAGGTGAAGATGAAGTGATTTATAAAACGAATTCTGAGGCGACCCCATAAACCTAAGCCTGAATTTTAAGTTCGAATGTAATAAAATAAAAGCAAAAACAAAAACTAGTATGGGACCGTCAACAAGATTTGCATGGAAATTCAAATCAAATCTCATACAGAAGGATCGTCGTTCTTGTGCATATACGAAATATGCACAAAGTATACTAAATATGCACAAAGACACTTCTTCTGTGATTAAAATGGCACAATTTCCGATACGAACTTGGTGGCGGCCCCTAACTTTTTTAGGCTCTGACAAGTATTGGATAGTTTTCCGAACTATTGCAGATTTAAAAAACAGTGTCAATGGACTCAAACCAAGCAAGTAACGATGTGTCAGTAAGAACATATTGGAAAAACTCATCTTCTGATATACGTCCATCCTTGTCTAGGTCTGCATTTATCATAATTTGATCTACAAGCTCGGTGATTGCATCCTGTGTCATGGCTTCCACTGCAGATGATCTATTATTGTGTTTCCAACTCCCCGAAAATGTATCATTTTGTGTATGAGGTATATCAAGCGAATCACTTTTCATTTTACTCAAGCTTGTGTTATGACTACTATTACTACTATTATCAGGTATAGGTGCATTAAAAACTGCTGATATCGGTCTATTCCCAGAGTCGTCATATGTAGCCATCATCTCTTCTTCACAAGAGCGCACAACATCTCGCACTAACTCCATACTGAGTTGATGATAGGCTTTTAGCATTTCTTGAAGATCGTCCTTTGTTAGATAACCATCATGGTCAAGATCGTAACCTTGAAATACATATCGTATACGTTCAGTTTTACTACCTCGAGTCATTATTGACATACCATTTACAAAATCTTTAAAATTTATGATTCCGTCCTTATCATTATCATAAAAATTGAATAACTGTTCAACAACAAGATTATGTTTGGTAGCTAATGGACCAAGACATGTTAAGAAGACATCTTTTGAAATTCCATTCTTGCTGACACAGAGTGATTTAAATTGATCATACAACACTTCAATGCATGCAGAATGAAAATGAGTGGAATCGCGTAATTCAAGTACTTCAGGCCAAGTTATATCTTTGATTCCTGATTTCTTTCCTGGATAAAAACTTGGAAGTAATGTAGTTCTAGGATTAGCCAAGGGAGGTATAGGTACAATTATTTTCACAAATACATGCGTTATATCATGGTGACCAACTGGCTCGCATCTTGAACAAACATCAAAATCAACACAATTTAAACATTTAAATCGAACACCAGTTAATGGATTCGAGTTACAAACATTACAACTAATTCCACGATGGATAATATAATCTCGTCTCATCTGTGATTCACCTATACTGAATAATATATTCAACAATATATCTGATTCTTTGGCATTCTCCTCAGGAGATGTATGTGTGATTTGTTCCATTACAGCATTGTTTTCATCTTGAGTATCTGCATGTATTTCATTCATTGGATCAGGTGACATATAAAAAGAAGCATGTACTGAATTCGACATGATTACGGTTTTTTGGGGTTGCGGCATAACTTGGTGTTTTGTTTTTAACTTCTTCATTATATACATACCACCAAGCATACTTCCAGCTCCAACCAAGACACCTACAATAAGATCACGATTCCATGATGGCACTTGCTCTTCCATTATTAAAAAAACAAGTTGAGGAACAACTTACATTATTGTACTAGGATCTAAAAAAAAAATTGGTTTGATCCGTTTGAAACCGTCTCAAAGTTTTGCTTTAGGGACCATCTCAAAAATTCGCTTCATTTTCACCTTAGATGAAGTGTTATTGTAACAAGTAAGTGTCACAATAACACTTCATCTGAGGTGAAAATCATTAGGAATGAAGCGAATTGTGAAGCGAATTTAAGCGAATTTTTGAGACGGTCCCTTAGAAATTCATTTCATTGCTATCAATTTCATTCAGAAGAAGTTTGTTTGTACATACTTTGTATGCACAGTGAAACTTCATCTAAAATGAAAATGAAAAAGAACTTGTGAATGTTTGATCTTGATGTTTATTTTAGTGGCTGCAATGCATTTAATTAATTAGGGAACGTCCACAAAATTCGTATCAATTTTCATACAAAAGGAGTGTCTTTGTGCATACTTAGTAAAAAACAACTTCTTCTGAAGTTAAAATAGTTTGTATTACAATACGAATTTTGAGGAAGGTCCCTTAGACGTTTAAGAATGTATCAAGGACCCAATGTAGACCCATTCACTATATGGTACAAGCTTATATATACCTCAATTCTGTAACCCTTACATTGGGTTGGTGATGGGTAAATGTGGATGGTGTGGGTAAATGTCTCTGAATAAAAATGTAACTAGGTATAAAATAAAACGCCCATAAAAAGATGAGTCGAAATTGAAATCATTTAATCCTAAAACGATGCCGATTCTGAATCTTTAAGGACTGTCCACAAAATTCGTATTGAAATTCGTATCAATTTTCATACATAAGTATTTGTGCATACTTAGTATGCACAAAAACACTTCTTCTGTGATGAAAATGGTTCGTATTAGGATACGAATTTTGTGGACAGTCCCTTAAGGTCGGGATACACGGGAATAAAATTTAGAATATTTTCAGAATATTCAATATTTCTGGAAAATACTTCGTGTATAGTATAGATTTAAAAAATAATAGATCATTCACTTAATCATAGTCACAAGAAAACTGAGGCCGGGTGGTGAAAAGTAAACAAATAAAATCAGTTATAATAGATAAAAAATAAAACACAAAAGAATCAATCTACTGAATAGTTTGAGAATTAATTTTTAAAACAGTTGAGTTTGTTTTAAAAAAAAATTCCAGCAATATTATTGTTTACTAAAAATGCTTATTTTTACAATATTTCATCACCAAAGTAATACTATACACGTGTCAGAATAATGTCAAAATAACATTATTCTGAGAATATTCCAAATTTTTATGCTGTGTATCCGACCTTTATTATATTCTGAACTAATTTGTAATGAGTTACAATTTTTTAGTATGTCAGAAGTGAAATATAGCATTCTTATGCATCATATTTTTCTATAAATTGCTTTTAGATAGGATGATGAATCTTTTACAGAGGCAATTAAGGATTCGTCTCAAAATTTCGCTTACATTCGCTTAAATTTAATTTTGAGACGATCCCTAAAGTGATAATTAAAAGTAGTTCAAGAAAAATAAAATAAACAAAATAATAACTTTATTATTATCCATTTTCCATTATCCATTTTTTGTTACCTAGCAACCTATTATAATACTTTTAGTCCTACTTAATTAATTAAACTTAAATACAACAAAAAAAAACTGAACTTGTTTAACATAATCTCATTAAAAATATTATCCATCAGATGAATTTCTATATTATGAGTAAGTAATAATTATGAGTAGTTGAATAGGAAAACAGCAACATAACTTTTATAAATGAAGTACAGTAGTTGGGGTAAAATATTTTGAGTTTTATGATCGTTACACCTTGTTCAAAAATTGCAATAGAACTTTTATAAATGAATCTCTTTATGGTTTCTTACAATAAACTTTATTTAAATAAATGAAGTAGCTGGGGTAAAATATTTTGAGTTTTACGATCGTTTCACCCTGTTCAAAAATTTCTACCCTCCCCTATTTCCAGGATTTGGGAGACCTCGTCCCCCTAGGGGGGGGGGGGGGTGCCCACTATACTGTTTATGTACTATTTATGTACTATCTGTATAAATAAAATTCCTGGAACAGAAAAAGAGAAGAAAAAAAGTTTCAACTTGAACTGTGTGATTTATAGATAGATTTTTAAAAAGTTTATTGTAAAATTTGATTTAGCAATATTTCTGGTAAATTATATTATACACCAGGTAGACCATTGCTGGTCTGTCTGTCTTTTGTATTGACTAGGGATTTTATTAACTCTCTGAAGTATTATTTGAACTTCTCCAGTAATCAATTTATATTAACTGATTATAAACCAGCCTGATCATTAATTGACAATGTCTGTCTTTAGTGTGGAGTATGGAATTTTATCAATCATCATTTGGATTTCTCAATGTGATTTTGAGGAATGCTTTATTTATGGGAATCAGTAAAGCAAATAATATTTTTAAATACAATTAACGTTATTGTTTATTTTAATGTTATTTATCCAGGGTGGAAGTCATTTTTGGTACTTTGTTTACTTAGGCTTATCACAGTTCCGGATAACATAAACTTTTCATGGGTTTTATTTTTTAATCTCTCGTTTCCTGTATTCTGTAACAAAATCCCTTTTTTCTTAGGTATATGTAATTGTTACAGTGTACAGGGATCGTCCCTAAAATTTGTATGGAAGCTCATATCAATTTTTATTCAGAAAGAGTGTATTCATCTATACTTAGTATATACAAAGACACTCCTTTCGAATGAAAATTCATGGACAGGACCTAAAAAATTCGCATGGGAATTCGTATCAATTTTCAAACGGAAGGTGTGTTTTTGTACATACGTAGTATGTACAAAAACACTTCTTCTGTGATGAAAATGGTTTGTAGAACAATACGAATTTTGTAGACGCTCCCTAAATTAATTGATATGGTCTAAGGTCGATGTTGGGTTGTTTTGCATTTCATTTGTATTTTAGACTAATATAAGATATGGCTTGTCTTTGGTGTTCTGAAGAAGAAAGTGTTGTTACAAACCTGGTTACAAGTCTTGTGGATAGAGGAAAGGATAGGGTGTATATGAAAAAAGTTACAACAGATTTATTCAACTGCTTAAACTGTCTTTATGAATATCACAGAATTCGACAAAAGAATATCACCTTGTTGGAACATAGAAAGGTATAAGCAATTTATTTATTTTTCCGAATGATCAAGCTAATATGTACGATGTGTTTAAAAACAGGCACATATGCTAAATAACACCGAACACGCGTGCTATAAAACACGGACACACGTGCAGTATAGCACGCGGGCAACTTTCACATGCAGTACCGTGTTGTTCAGCACGATGCATAAAAATACACGCGTGCGAATCAATCAAGCCCACAGGGCATATTTGCACAGTACTTATATGACACGCGGAACTTTTTAACACGTAGTCCGTGTTTACAGTATAAGCACGGTCTAAAAACAACACGGTCCCTTTTTCGCAAATTTTGTCACAAATGTTTAGCTAGATTTCTTCACTTAATTGAATAATTTTTGATAAACTTTTATCATCCGCAAAATTAAATCTGCGGAAAAAATCCAAAATTAGATTTTGCTTGAAATGTTAATCTGTGCGAAAAATCTGAAACTTGCTGTCAGGGAAAATTAAGGTATATATAAGAAATGTTGGGTTACTGCGCGATCTTTGACTGTACTGTGTATAGCTAGCTAGCAAAAAGAAACCGTAGCTGCTGAAAATGATCAGATCTTTTTGCTTTGAAGCTACACCATAGCTACCTATATTAAATAATATACACTTTAAGCTAACCAAACTTGTATTCATCGTTGGTTGATTGTTAAAGCGCATTTTTCCAGTTCGCATTTTGCTGGTTCTTTTTCAAGGCGTCTAAAGAGCAAAGTGAACTTTGTCACACAACAGGCAAGTTAATCAAATTGTTTTACAAGCAAAGAAAAACCTGAATTTAGCTAGCTAGATGATATAGCTTGCACTAGCCCTAGGCCTAGCCAGCCCCTACTAGCAGCAGCTAAGTAGCTAGCTAGCTTATATAATGTATAATGTTCCTCAATACCCTGGAGAGCGAGGAGGATAAGGCCATACTTAAAAATATCTTTGTTTGCCGTCACCTGACCGGGTCTACTTTAACCTACCGGGTGGAAATACTTTTTTAATGCAGCAAGTGGTTGAAAATTTTTATTGCTTGTATGGTTAAGTAAAAACGTGATGTGAGGTGTGATTTTAGGTGTGAGACAAAATGAAAAAAATTCCGTGCACATGTGCACACGTCAGAAAAAATTGCGCAATTTTTCTCCATTCTTTCTATTTAAATGAGTAGAATCAATCAAATTCGTGCTATTTATGTTTTTCTTTCATTATTTTGATTGGAAGAATATTGCAATTACAAACTCATGCATGCGCGCATTGGAGAATCATTTTTATTCGTCTTTAATTTCACTTATTGATTGGTTAGAAAACCTTGTGTTTGGTATTTTGATTGGTTGTAGTAAACAACTGTTGCAGAAATTACGTTATCTTTATACTCAGCAAGGAAAGGTCTATTATAAGGTGAACACGGTTCATTAAATCGCTAAAACTTAAGTGGAAAGAAAAAAATCAGTCCAAGTTTTGGACAAATTAAACAAAAAATTAAAACTGATTTCAAATAGTTGGTTCAAAACAGTGCCTGCTAACCTTATTAGCCCCGATTTTTTATAATAACTTCTAAACCAATTCTGAAACTTTGCAACAATTAGTAAAAATATGTTTGGCATGTTCTCAGAAATTTTCAGGGATATATCTGCTCTACTTTCGAAATTACAGGCTATTGGTCAGAACCACCTATCAAATTTAGCATATTTCACCTTGAAAATATGGAAAACTGTTATCCACGTAATTTCCAAAATATATGACTTTAAGCCTTGAAATTTAGCACAAATATTAACGTGACAATGCTGATTCCGAAAATGATGTTATTTACCGGATTACTGGAAAATTTTCTGTCTTCCAGAAAAATCTACCAGAAAACTTTCCAGAGCGCATTTTTGCCCGGTAATTCCATAATGGCAGCCAAATTTTTGTGAGAAATATTATTTCGAACTCACCAGTTGAGTTTTATATAGTTTTTATTGCAATTAATTTGATTCTATTTGACGACTTATTTTGTCTTTTAAAGAGGTACACAAAATTTGCGTCATCAAGACGTCGATAACGTCATATCAAATCTGACCACACCCAAATGTTCCTTTTATGTTGAGTAACAACTGTGCAAAGTTTCAAGGCTCTAACATTTACTGTTCAGGAAAAAAAAATTTTTTGGGGGGGGGCATAATAGCCCCCCCCCCTCGGTTTTCAGCGGCAGAAAAAGCCCCGTGCTAATAGGGTTAAAGGGACGTCATTATCATCAAATTAAAAAAAATAAAAACGTTTGAGCAATTAATAATGATGTCCCAAAAAAGGCGTCATGATCATTGATTCCAAAACGCAAATCATATCGGAATTCGTATCAATCGTAACAGGAATGTCTTTGTGCATGCTAAGTAGACACTTATCCTGTGATGAAAATGGTACAATTTGTGATATGAATTTTGTTGACAGTCCCTTTGATAACCTGGCAATTTGTCGCATGTAAAGTTAAGGAATAAAAAAACACTGAGTTCAGCATGAGCAATGTTTCAATATTTTTATACTTTCTTTATCAGCCATGAAGGAAGTATAAGAATTTTAAAACGCGCCGAACTCAATGTTTTTAATTCCTTTACTATAACTTCTTTATTATATGTTTAGACGTTCTTAAGACGTAATACTGCGCTCGAAATAACTTTTTGTAGGTCGACGGTCAACGTGATCAGGGAAAATGAATATACGGCGGTCAAATGTGACGAAGAAAATTCTCCACTCTAGACCCTTGGAAACAGCCTCTAAATCAATTTCTGATAATAAATTAACAGTGGCAGATCTAGAAGTTTGAAAGTAGTTGGCAAGTGCCTACGAAGAAGTGTCATGCGGGCAAGTAGATCAGCATTTAAGAAATTCCGGCAGTCAAATGTTATATTCTGGCGGTCAGTGACCGTTGACCGGCTGTTATTTCGAGCGCTGGTGATATAATAATACAATGGATCAAAATTAAGTTTAAAAAAATCGGGAACTACAAAATAAAAAAATATTCCGATCAGCCTGTCACCTTCAAAACCCTGACCCGGATGACGTCAAACAAAGATATTTTTAAGTGTGGCCTTAGAGAAGAGAGGTGGAAGAAATGAACTTTAAATGGCTGGGTAGAAGGAGACAGGAGAGACTGACTATACGGTGCACAGTGGCGCAAACATACACCCAATCAGTTAACCATTGCTAACTTTACTGAGAATAAAATGGAAGAATGAATGATAAGAGATCTCAGTTAATTAAAATTCAAAAACAAACCTCAAAACTTTTCAACTTCGCCTTCTGTTTTTCCACTAACTGACATGTTGCCTGATAACCAGCTACGTTTTTGTGATCCAAATTTGGGAGCGGAAAATGCCCGAGCCTGATTGACACTGGTAGTGTCAAAGCGTTGATTTAAGTACTTCTGGGTCCAATTATTAGAAAATGGGTTAGATTAAACTCTGATTAGCTTAATCCAGTATTAAATCTAACGTTATCCAATCAGAATTGATTTTAATCAGTTTTGAACCACTGGGCCCTGGTCCTGGAGCCCGGATAAAAAACACTGCATCCGGATTTTTTTTTCACCAGCTATCCTACCCAGGGAATATCCTATACTTGGTAGGCCACGAAAGTCTAAACCAAAGTATTCCCTGGCCTTCAGCACTCCAATGATAGGGTTCTCGACTGAGATGGACCTAAAGCGATTTCTCATAAGACTTTTTAGATGATACATTTAGTGATTCCATACCAACCGCTAAGGTCAAGATATTCCTATTTCCTTTCAGTTGTAAAAGCACATACATTAAAATATTGCTGCTGAAATTTCATTGGTTTTGGGTGCCCATCCAATCTACCGTTACCAAATTACTTTATGTTATTTCGTAAAGACTTGATATACCTCTCTGTGAAACATGAAGGGTATAGAGGGATTGATACAGAATACAGATAGAGTGCTTAGTTCTTATTATATTGTTATTTTAGGATCTGCTTGCATTAGAATTGAAAAGAACGAAATTTCATCTGGGAAAAATTATAGGTATTCAAGCAAAAAACCAACATGTAGCAACAACTGAATTGCTTTCAGTAGACTCAGTTAATATATCAGCTGTTAGAAATCCACTTTTGGAGATGCTTAGGTATCCGTATTTGTTTTTAAGCAAGGATAATTATGAAAAGTTTTGCCAAGCATTAGAGTGGTGTATAGTTCATGTGCATGGAAGTTTTTTGGATCCTGAAGTAAAATATCCTGGTTTGTTTTTGTTGTTATTCAATTCATCGGCAAAGGTATTTGGCAATTTTTAGTTTCTTAGAAAAAGGGACCGTCAATAAAATTCGTATCACAAATCTTACTATTTTCAGCACAGAAGTGTCTTTGTGCATATTTAAGTATTTTGTGGACTTGCCCTAAATTGAACATTATATAACCACGTTAAACATAAAACTCACTCATATATCGGCAATGTTATCACTCCTGGTAGGAGTTCTAAATAATGATTATAATAAAGACCGTGTGTTATACGACGTCCATCTGCAAGTTAACACTTATTAGTAACCTCCTTCGTCTTGTTTAAATAAAAAGAATATACATCAATGAATTAATTATTATATTTTTTTAGCCATTCATGTTGATCGCATGATCGCAAAATAGTACATATAGTACATATATAATGTAGCGAATTTAAGCGAATTTTTAAGACGATTTGCTTTTATTGATCTTATACAATTAAAATATTTAGAAATTTGATAGTTTGAAGATAGGTGAACATTTTTGAAGATAGTTTGTGGGATTGGTTCACATCAATAAAAAAAACGATTCGGATTTAGACGTAATTTCAATCGTTGCAATTACTCTAAATTGTTTGTTTTCTTTAACTCATTTAGTGCCAAAGATGTATGAGTTTACGAACCATTGTTTGATTTATACTAAGGAACCGTCTCAAAAATTCGCTTTATAAATTCGCTTCATTCCTGTCAATTTTCATCTCAGATGAAGTGTCATACTGTGTATGCACAATGACACTTCGTCTGAGATGAAAACGAAGCGATTTCTGAAGCGAATTTAAGTCAGTTTTTGAGACGAACCCTAAAAAAAAATTGCAGGATTTCTACATTAAAAAACGCCTAGAAAAGTAATTAATCGAAAGCGTTTTAAAACCTTAAAATTATTGTACTTTTTATACACAAATATTATTAAATCATATAGTCACCGTTTAGTCACAAAAAGTGATAATTAATGTTTTCATAGGAACGTGTTAGTGTTGTAAACTTAAAGCTTAAGATCTTCAACAGAAACACCTTGAATAAGGTAGGAAGTACTGCAAAGTGCTTTCTTTAGTAGACAAAACTACTAAACATAACGAGCGAGTTCGCTCCCTAACTCAGACA
Organism: Bougainvillia muscus; assembly: GCA_032352715.1. Taxonomy (NCBI): domain Eukaryota; kingdom Metazoa; phylum Cnidaria; class Hydrozoa; order Anthoathecata; family Bougainvilliidae; genus Bougainvillia; species Bougainvillia muscus. The sequence goes on along the minus strand of JAUCNQ010140892.1, from coordinate 49 downwards.
TGTGAAATGATAAACAATATAATTAATGATGTCACCATGTCGACAAATC